>CATKRY010000040.1:0-82026 GCA_949775005.1 Orthosia gothica
ATTATAACCCTTTCGATGTCCACTCTGCCTCTCTGCCAGCTGTCATCGGTCGCTCAAATGTCCGGTCTGCCTCTCTGCCAATTTTTGACATTTTAAGGTTGTTCTTGTTTTTGGCTTGAAATATGTCAGTAAGGAGGATATTCTCGACAAATCTTGGTTTCATTCGATAGTTTAATAGACAATTATGAAAAAAAAATACCCCGCTGGTCTTTGGATCCGCCCAAGACCGTAATATTTATTTTTTAAATCTGTGCACAGGGCACACGCCCAGCTGAGATTTGGTAGGATTGTTCAAAACAATATCATGTATGAAATCTTAAAATTCCTCATCGAACCGACACCTAGAAAAAAAAACTCAGGGTCAAAGGTCACAAAAATGGGTCTTCGCGTTTTTCAGCAAAACGGTAAGTTTTATCATAAAGTTAGATTTAAAAAAAATTGTAGATCAGATAATCATCTATAAAAAATGTCAGCATACTTTTTTTCCTAAGAGCCACCGTTTTTAGGGTTCCGTACCCAAAGGGTAAAAACGGGACCCTATTACTGAGACTCCGCGGTCCGTCTGTCTGTCTGTCACCAGGCTGTATCTCATCAACCGTGATAGCTAGACAGTTGAAATTTTCACAGGTGATGTATATCTGTTGCCGCTACAACAACAAATACTAAAAAAAAAAAAATTAAGGGGGGCTCCCATACAATAAACGTGTTTTTTTTGCCGTTTTTTACGAAAATGGTACGGAACCCTTCGTGCGCGAGTCCGACTCGCACTTGGCCGGTTTTTTGAGATATAACGATTCAAAAATTCAAAAGAGTTGTAATCGTCACAGTCGTCGTGCCTTTGAGGCAGTGTACATGGCGCGTTTTTTTTTAATGTGGTTTCGCCGGTAGGCTTATTCCACGGATCTGTTGATCTGTTGTTGGATTCTAAGACAAAGCAGGTATACGACCATTCGAAGCCACGCAGACAATTTAATAGGAGATAGATGTTGCTCAAGGTTACACTGGTTGGCGTATAAAATGAGAGACTGGGTTTCTTTTTATTAGACATTCTCCTATTTATAATATTTTATGTAGTTACACTGAAAAAAAAAATTACTTGTTTTCCTCTTTTTGTGTAGTACCTGACGGCCTGATTGAGACACAGAACTGCACTCTCTGTAGAAAGTCCTGGCTGAAACCCGAACTGATTTTCATGCAGCACAAGATGTTCGTTTAGCTGGATATCAAGCAGACCATCAAGCACCTTAACGACTATGGTTGCTAGAGAAATCCATACTAATATAAATATTATAAATGCGAAAGAAACTCTGTCAGTCTTTCTGTTACCTTTTTCCCTTAAACCGCTGAACTGATATAGATGAAAGTTGTTATGGAGATAGTTTGAGACCCGGGTAAGGACATAGGCTACTTTTTATTTCATAAAACACGATGGGAGCGAAATGGGGGGTGGGACTACCCCACCCATTTCGCTCCACCATTTGCATGAAACTTCTTATTACTGTTTAAACCGCTGAAACGATTTAGATGAAGTTTGGTATGGAGATAGTTTGAAACCATAAAAAGGACTTAAGCTACTTCTTTTTGCATAAACATGCAAGGGGAGAAATAGGGGATGGGGCGTTAGTTTTGTAGGTCTATAGTTCCTTTATCCGAAATATCACCTGTTTTACTTTTAACAAGTATGAATGACCAATACATAAATTGTACAGCAGTGCCAAAACGCTCGGTAAGTAAGGACGGTGTATTGTAAATGCTCGATACTGAGCCCATCATGTCCAGGGCACTTACCTTTAGAAGTAGACCTGATGCTCAGCATTCAGCATCTCACAAGAGCTCCCTAGCGGTGACTTTAAAACAAACTGATTTCTAGAAAGGTTCACAATATCCTTCGCATCACTCACACCATTCACACTAACAGGCAGGCCTGGCCGAATTCTCAATTTAATAGTACTCTTCTTGAAACCACGAAAATCACGTTTTGAATGCTTAGAAGCAATTATGTCCATCTTTATCTGTTCCTCGTGGTTCTAACACCATTTAAGTCGCGATTTGAAAAATGCCCTACTTTCCCACATGTAATCATCATACACTGGGCAAGTTCTGCCTCGCCAGCTTGTGAGCACAACTGACATGTTTATTCTGGCCTGTGATTTGATCGTTTTTCCTACGACTAAAAAACTTATTTCCCGCACCAAAAATTGACGACGAAAATATCACTACAACCAGTTAATGCCACAGAAAAATCAACC
The DNA here is from genome assembly GCA_949775005.1 of Orthosia gothica. Lineage (NCBI taxonomy): Eukaryota > Metazoa > Arthropoda > Insecta > Lepidoptera > Noctuidae > Orthosia > Orthosia gothica. The sequence goes on from CATKRY010000040.1 coordinate 2,250, forward strand.
AATTTTAATCGCTTGTGAAATTCATTGCAATAAGTATTAATTTGTTCCTTGGTTCTTGCCCCCCATACTTTATTGTGAGCAATCACATCTTCAGGAATCCTGGGTGATAACATTTTTTTTTATTCAACTATCATAGGATAGATAATAGTCAGACCATAGTACGTCATTTCTTACGTAAATTTCAACAACAGAACTCAATGCCGAGTTTGTGACTTACTATACAGTGGTCTAGCCATCGCCTACAGCCGTGAGCTTCACACATAAAAGTGTTGGTATCACTGGATGGAAAACAGATGGATTTGTATTGATATAGGCAAACTGGGGTTAACCAGTTTGTCTATATCAACTTAAATCCATCTTTGATCCCCACAAAAGCATGACAGCTCACTCATCGTCTACAACAGCACACACCGTACCGAGGCAGTCTGCGAAATCCAGCAAGTTATCATTCGTATCGTTAGGCATATAACAGGACATCACAATAACAGGACTATTGTTTGTTACTATTTTTATTGCACACATGAGGGTTATTGCATTGTAACACTGACACATTTTGGAATTCGTTACTCCTCCATAACAGAGCAACACCGCCGTAATGTCGACCGCGAAACTTTCTGGCCGTCATGTAAACAGCTGATGTTCCCGTGACACTAAACTTGTCGTCAATGGTGCAAAGATATTGTATCTCCTCTGGCTGCAACCATGTCTCCTGCAAAGAAATTATATCGGCAGATCTACATAGTTCCTTAATGTTATTTACGATAGCATTCTGTACAATCTATCCATTGCGTTTCATACTACGGCCGACGTTATTTGAAATATTATTCTTATATCTTTGCTTATAATGCACGAATCTTCAAAAAAATACTCCTTTAGGCCATAAGTTTTCATCTAATAATAAAGGTTCTTTGTGATCAGATACAAAAAACTTGTATTGCCTTGTGGTCCGTCTGTTATTTAGCGTGTATTTTCTCTAAGGGAACTTTTTCTTGTGTCTTAGAAAGTATGTAATTAACAATATCGGCTTCCAGCGTATCCATTAGTTATAAAAATAGGTGTCTTCGTATCGGCAGCCTTAAGGCCGACCGTTTCGCACGCATCACCAGTCTGGCCCCTGTATCGGTAATTCGGTTTTTTCCTCCGACCTACGTACTGCCAATCATCCGCAATCTCGCTTTGTGTTGTCTTACTAGTAGCGTAGCTATATCTTTTCGCCTCTGTGGGTAGATTTGTTTCACTATCGAGTAGCTGCCGTGAATCATCTGCTCGCTGCGTTGACGGCGTCGCCGAGCGATTGCACCTTACACGTTAAACTGGTCCGAGCACAGCTGTTTATTATCACTGCACGACGACATTGATATTGTTCTATCTTTGACAGTATCTGCACTATCACAATCTATTACTGACGGTGTCTTATCTAAACTAAATATAACTAAAATTTGGCTAGATGCGACATATTCACCACGCTGAGAGTTTACTTGCAGCTGATGGAAGAAAACACGTTTCTTGCTTATTACCCTAATTAAGTCTGAGTTCTTCTAGCTGGTCGTTGGTTACGTAACTAGATTTGATGTTCTTCACCTGTTCACGTAGTACCAACAGATCATTTAGCAGTTGGGAAGCATCTAGGTGGTCGAATGGGATATGGGAAAGTTTTACAAGACCACGGGCCTCAAACAATAGTATTGCATCCGGGTCCACCACTTTCAATAAAGAAATTATGTCCAGCAAATCACGTTTTTCCTTGCCATTGTTTTACGAATGATTTTTTGTTTCACTGAGGGTAACGTTTCATACAGTAACGATTTCGACTGCTTTATTTCCTCACTCGTAAAAGAAGTTACACAAATTTTTATTAACTTATTTTCGTCCGCGACAGACAATTTATTCTGCAAAACAAAAACAACAATGTAACAATTCGTCGATTACGACATTGCACGAGTTACATTTCACAAATTAATGTTGACTTTTTTTAACGTGTCCTGCAGGTAATGATGAGCGCGCGCGACTTGTATGGTTATAAAGGCCTATATTCTGTAAACAAAAATGAGTTTTCTTGTGAGGTAGGGGTGAAAGTAGATAATTTTAAAATAAAAGAGCCCACTTATAAATTAATAAAATATTTATTCTGGAAGTTTTTTTTAGTTAATTGGCACGCAAAATTTAAGCTTTTCGTTCCACACACATTCACCGATTGGTTTTAAGGTTTAAGTTGTGTCGCCGACCATCATTAACATCGCCAGGATGAATTTCATCGTATTGTCGTCGAATGTATTCGCCGAGATCGTACATATTGTCTTGGCACTGAATTTTTGCAATGCTGATGACTAAGACAAGGAGGACCAGTAACTTCGACATTTTTAGATGCCCGATCTCTTGTGTAGATTGTTAGGATTTTAAAAGATCACTGCAAACTGTTTGCAAATTATTTCATATCGTATTTATAAAGCACACAAATTGGGGTTTAATTGATTATCACGATTAGGTTTACTGTGGACATAATGCTTTCGTGATTGTTATCATCAAATTTATGCTCATAAATTGGATGTTAGAGAAATAAACGCAAATCAATTTATACACGTCAAATGAAGCTAACTGCGTCGTTAATTTATTTTCATGATAATCGCATTATGAAATGTTCAGTTTGAAAATAACGTTTGGTTAGAAAACAGCGTATTTATAACTACCTAAGAACCTTTAATCAAAAACGTACACGGTAAAGCTGCAGAACTCTTGTAAAAAACTTCTAAGCTGAGTGAAATTCTATCAAAAAATGCGTCGTAATAGCGATTTAGAAAAGTGTCAAATATGTATGGGGATGTCAAGTATGGGCGGTTACGCTTCTTGTCATGCAACTTCTTCTTATTATGAACCGATTAAGATGAAATTTGGTATGGAGATAGTTCCAGAACCTGAGAAGGACATATGATAGGCTACATGCATAAAACACGAAGGGGACGAATAGGGGAGAGGGTTAATTTTGTATTAATTTTAAGTAATAAGTAATTTTTTGTTAATTTTGTTAATTTAGATGGAATTTTGTGTAGAGATAGTTTGAGACCTTGGGAAGGTCATAGGCTATTTCTTTTTGCATAAAATACTAAGGGTGAGAAGTGGGAGAGAGGGTTAATTTTGTATGTTACTTCTTATCTTGCAACTTATTCTAATTATGAACCGATTTAGATGAAATTTGGTATGGAGATAGTTTGAGACCCTGAGAAGGACATAGGCTACTTGCATAAAACATGAAGGGGGAGAAATGGTGGATGGGGCGTTTGTTTTTTTATGAAACTTTTTAATAGGGCTTAAACCGACGAACCGATTTAGATGGAATTTGGTGGGTCTACCTTTTATAGCAGAACTTTTTATGTCATAATATTATTATGCATAACAACGGATAGCATAAACATCATTTCGCAGAAAATCGTTTGACATACACTCATTTATCATACATTCAAACTCATAATTTTGTAAGTCAGAATCATCTTTAGGCATAAATTTCAAATCGATAGTCATTAAAAGGCAGAACTATCGCATCGTAGAAAGTTCACAATCAGAATCGTCTTTTGGCATACATTTCATAACCATATTAATTGAAATACTCATCTATCACATTACAGATAATGCATAGTTAATTTTGTATTTTTACCCGACTGCCGAAGGAGGGTAATGTGTTTATCAGTCTATGTATGTATGTATGTATGTATGTTTGTTCCTATGTGGCGTTCCAGAGACCAAACGCGTTGGCCGATTTTGATGATTCATACGTCAATCGATTCGTCTTAACCCTGCGAGTGTCATAGGCTACGTTAAAATTGGATAATAGAAAAATGGCGGATTTTGGGCGCCATATTGTGGGGGTCCAAATTTTTTTTTTCTTCCATACCCATCGTGTGGGGTATCAAAATAAAGGGTTTTAAGAGTTGATTTCAAAAATATATAATACTTATATGTTTAAATGTATCTAATTCGAAAAAAACTTAACTAAAAAGTTATAAATAAAAATAAAAAAATCAAAAAATCAAAAAACCCGACTGCTTCAAAAGCGAACTAAAAAGACGTAAACAAGGAAAAAATCATGCTGTGCAGGCGGAGGATACACTAGATTTTGGTCAGCCAGCCCGCGAATATGTATCCTCCGACTGCACAGCATGATTTTTTCCTTGTTTACGTCTTTTTAGTTCGCTTTTGAAGCAGTCGGGTTTTTTGAATTTTTTTTTTTTTTTTTTTTTACCATAATAAAAGATTGATTGAACACATTTTTTGTGTTTTAATTCGCTTTATGAAGCATACAAACCTGCAAACAAGCATACACCATGCATACAGCAAGCATGCAGTATTCAAACAAGCATACACCATGCGTGCAGCAAGCATGCAGCACACAAACAAGCATACACCATGCATGCAGCAAGCATGCAGCATTCAAACAAGCATACACCATGCATTCAGCAAGCATGCAACATCCAAGCAAGCATGCAAGTGAGCATGCAGCAAGCAAACATGCAAACAAGCATGCAACAGGCATGCAGCAATCATGCAACATGCAAGCAAGAATGCAAGTGAGCATGCAGCAGGCATGGTTTCTGTCACGGCGCCGGCGCTGCGGGGCTCCAGCGGTCCCACGCGAGCGTATCGTCGCAGATGGTTTTAACGCTCACCACCGCAGCTTCGGCTTGCTGGCCGGCTTCACCAGCCAGCCTCAGCCGCGGCGGCGTCCGTTATTAAACCACCTGCTCCTCAGCTCGCAGGCCGCCTCGCCCCTACATGCCTACGCGGACTTAAATTACACTCTAGGGGTAGGGCAGACAAGACTACGTGGAGTTGGTTTTGCAGCGATTCGTTTCTGTCACTAACTTTTGCAACACAACATAATGACTTTTAAAGACAGTATATCAATTTCAATTTAAGGTTAAGAATGCTATTTTTTATAGAAGTGCCTAATAAAATTATTCCAAATGAATTTCTACCATCTTCATAATATGCATAGTGAAATTATGCCAAATAAAATTCTGCCATCTTGAAAGTAAGCCATTGTAAATTCGGAAATAGAAACATTCGGCCAAACAATAATTATACTAAAAAAAAATATGCCTTAAGAATATTCGTTTAAAGAAGATTATGCCAAGTGTGTTATGCCAAATAAATTTCGGAGTATCAAGATTCTGCCAGATAGAGGGAACCCGGAATTTGGTATATAGATAGTTTGAGACCTTGGGAAGGACATAGGCTACTTCTTTGAGCTTCAAAATCGAAGGGGTTAAATGGGAGGGGTTCATTTTGTAAAAAAAATTGTAAGAAACTTTATATGCAATTTCTTCTTATTTTGAACCGATTTAGATGCAATTTGGTATGGAGATAGTTCGAGAACCTGAGAAGGACATATGATAGGTTACTTGCATGAAACACGAAGGAGGAGGAATAGGCGGAGGGTTAATTTTGTATGAAACTTCTTAATAGAGCATAAATCGATAAACTAATTTAGGTGAAAGTTGATATGGAGATAGTTTGAGACCCGGGAAAGGACACAGGCAATTTTTTTTCATAAAACACGAATGGGAGAGTAATGAGGCATTGTTAATTTTGTATGTTACTTCTCATCATGCAACATCTTCTTATTATGAACCGATTTAGATGAAATTTGGTATGGAGATAGTTTGAGACCCTGAAAAGGACATAGGCTACTTCTTTGAGCTTCAAAATCGAAGGGGAGAAATGGGTGGGGTTTATCTTGTAAGAAACTTCTTAATAAGCAAATTCTTCTTATTATGAACCGATTTAGATGCAATTTGGTATGGAGATAGTTCGAGAACCAGAGAAGGACATATGATAGGTTACTTGCATAAAACACGAAGGAGGAGTAATAGGCGGAGGGTTAATGTTGTATGAAACTTCTTAATAGAGCTAAATCGATGAACCGATGTAGATGGAATTAGGTATAGAGATAGTTTCAGGCCATAGTAAGGACATAGGGTACTTCTTTGTGCTTAAAAATTGAAGGGGGGTAATGGGAGGGGTTAGTTTTGTATGAAACTTCATACTATGGGGATTGATTCACTTCAAACTTTGAGGCAATACTTTCGTAACAAATAATTAATGTTTAGTTATTGTTTTTTTTTATTACACTTAAAAGGGGTTTGGGTTGTAAAGATATGTTGTAAAACTTTTCTTCACGAAGCTGACTTTTGGCAGGTGATAGTAGAAACACAGTAAACATAAGTTAAGAAAAGATTTTTGTAAATTCGAATTTTAAGGGGGTAAATGGGACAGCTGAACTTTGTACGAAACTTTTTATTGCGGCTTCCGATTTAGTTGAAACTTTACAGGCATATTTTTGACAACAAATGATTGAGATCTACATATTTATTTAGATTATCTAATGGGATGAGGCTTCGTATTACGCAATATGGGTAAAATATAATGGTTGCCAATATAATAACAGGTTTGAGAAAAGGGGAAAGTGTGTTCATACTCCGAATTCTAATAATCTCCACTGACCTATCACTGTTAACAAAGCTAAAGGGTAGCAGGGGTGCATTTGGAAAAGCCATGCTTTACCCACGGCCAGCTACATTTAGGTGCTTCTGTTCGCGTATGTCCAGGGCCCAGAATATGTATGTATTAGCATCAAATGACTACATAGTATATAGTAGCGTCCTTAAATGTTGTACCTATGATTCATGGCATAATTAAGGAATGTCAATTAACTACATATACAATTTATGATAGATATCTATATTTATCTTCAATTTGCAGCAAAGCAGAACCCATGAGTCTATAGTTTATTTGTTTCCTTTTTTAACTATTTAACCTATACCAACCTGTATTGACTAACGTCTTCAATTAAACAAGTTAATTGTTTTTACGTTAATGCTGCCTGTACCTATACAGGCTGACTTTTCCAAGTGGGCGTGGATGGTCAAATAATCACTATGAAGAATAGCACAAAACTATCAAAGGAGTCAAGGGGCCGATTTTGATTAAAACTAAAACTGCAACATTGAATTTTCTCACCCTGTATGTCGATAAACAGAAATAATTGTTAATATCTATGTAAACGCGGGTAAAGCTGCGGGTAACAGCTAGTTTTTTATAAATTAAACAGGAACAAACAAATAAACACGATAAAAAAGAACGCGGACTGGCATGTCCGTGGTAGAATACTCATTTAAAAAAAACCCTCAACCCAGTTACTGGGTTTACGTTACCCATTGATGAGAGTGGCAGACTTTTGACTTCCAATGACTGGCAAATATTTACAATTGACAGCCGTAAGAGACGGCTTTGCGCTCTGTGATTTTTATCGCAAAAATGTTTCAAGATATCTAATGAATGGTCACCCATCCAGAGATCGGTGCTTCATCAGAGATCGATCCACGCAGTTGTTTTTACTCAGCCACGATTACTTGTTACGACAAAATATTCTAAATACTTTCATACAAGATCCAGTGTATTCTGTACTCAACGGATCCACTAAAACTTGTTCTGACAGAATCCAACCCGGGTTTTAAGCCTGAAACAATATTTTGTTTTAATTTGGAACTGTTCGCAGACATGGTGAGATTACCAACATAAATACAGAATACATTAATTCTGCTAGGCGTACCGGATTCATTTTATACATTCATTTTCCGGATTTGTTTAGCTGCATGAGTTTTATAACCACAATTACAAAAAATAGATAGGTTTCTTAGATGCTTGTAACTACACAATATTTTTAACAATGCGTAGTAAGAGGCTAAGGCCCAGACCTAACTCAACCAATGATTAAATCTATTTACCATGGTTTCAAATCGCGGTACCTTGCGTTTTTCATAATTTTTTACACGACTGCCGGTAATGTGTTTATCCGGCATATTATGTACGAGTATGTATGTCCATTTCTAGCACGCTCTAGAGCCCAAACGTTCCGTTGACGGATAATAAAATATAAGGTGTCGTTGGATTTGTCTCAGATGTGGGAGTAACATAAGCTAACTAATTTTTAAATATACCTCCAAAAAAAAGGGAAAGATCCAATTTTTTTTCTCCTTCTTAATAATATGGGTATCGAATGAAAGCTTTTAAATAGACCATTCCAAAAATATATATTATACTACTTGTAAGTTACTATTTTGGAACAAATTTAAGATAAGCGTAATTTTGATAGCAAAATATTTTTTGACCACATAACGTATTTGGCGAACTCGTTCATTAATAAAACTAAAGGTCTGAATAAAAACAATTTATAATAAAAACAAAAAATTCGACTGCTAAAAAATAATTAACTTAAAAGAGTAAACAAGTACTAGATATAATTTATACATTAAATGTTATGAGTGCTGCAGGCGGGGACTAACAAAAAATAAAGAAAATCCACCAACATTTTGTTTGTTACCGCTCTGGCAGCACCTCATAAAATATAATGTATAAATTAGACATATAACTTGTTCTTCTCTTTTCATTTAATTATTAGAATAACAAAACACGGTATAATAATTTTTTAAACCTTGTAAATTTTAATGTGACGTTCAAAAGTGCCGCTTGGTGGCCTAGTTGAAATAAAATATCTTTGTCTTTGTCAAATGGTCACTTAGTACATAACTCTCCAACTTTTTTGACAATTTGCGAGGTAAACAATTGAGAAATAAACGCAATTTAATATTATTGGTTACCATATTTAACCATTGGTTGAGTTAACTACGGATCGTAAACTGGGTCAGAGTGCGGAGCAAACTTAGCTGTTTTTCATTCATGATTATCATTTTAGCTGTCTCATTTTCATGTCATAGACCGGGTGAAAGAACTTTCTTCCCTCCACGGAGGAAAGAAAGGTCTTTGCTCGCATTGGGACTACGTAGGTTCACAATAATATATCATAATTCATAAATATATTTTTAAATGTTTTTGTTATTATTAATGATAGGCTCGCGCGGAATAATAATAAATAATTCAAATTAAATTCTTAGGGGCTGCTGATTTGGTCTCCTCCTTCTTCTTCCGAGCTGTATCCCATTTCAAGCCGGGACGGCTCACCTTATTTTCGGGCACCAGAGCAATCTTGCCTGAGTTGTCTGGGTCGAGCAGTTTTTTCTATAATATGAGTTTTGTCATGCTAGTTTACGATGTAGCCAGATTTCATCTTTGACCTCTCTTTTACTCAGGTATATGTTGATTATCGCTTAAAATGCATTTAAAAGTAAAGTCTGTTTTGAAAATATTTTTATTTTGGTTTTCTTTGTGTTCAGCAATCAACAAAGTTCAAACTCAAAGAAAACTAAATAAGAATTATTCTTAATTTATTATAATAATGGATCTTAAGATTAGATACCAAATTAACAATATTTTTTTGTACTCAGTTGAAACACAAAGTACGGATTTATATCGAAACGGAGCATAGAAACAGGAGCCGCAAAAAAGAACAAAGAAATACTGATAAACAATGGACAACACTGATTACGGCAGAATTGCCGTTTCTGTGCCGTAACGGTATAGTGGAGCCAATCAAGGTGCGTTCTCAGTCATCGAACCTTGCAAATACAGCTCAAAACCATTTACGAATTTTACTGGCGGTATTCAAACGATATTCAAACGATTTTATTCTGTACAAATATTTATGACTTTTAACAAACTATTTGCAAAAACAAACTATTTGCTTTTCGAAAAAGATTTTTCGTTTATTTTACGAAGGATTAGAAAACTTATATGATAACAATATTTTCAGTTTCAGAATATTTCCACCAACATGATAGGCACGTAAACTACAATGAAACAGCTATGGTCAATGACAGGCTGATTTATACAACGACAATTATTACTACAGAGAGATCATAGGTGTCGCTACTGTTTATATTTTGTTACACATTCTAACATAAACAAATACTTTCGATGTTAAATGCATGTAAAGCAATAATCAACATATACTTGAGTAAATAATTGACACATATGTATACAAGTAAAATTTCAAAATTTAAAAAACCCCTGCCACATTTATCTTGCGAAAACACTCCATTGAAACAGTAAAATGCTCATAACTTTTGAAAAGCTAAACCGATTTTATTCAAACATAGCTAAAAACACTCTCGACAAAAACATCTTTCAAAAAAAAAAAAAAAATTGAATCAAAATCGTTTCATCCGTTTAGGCGCTATGATGCCACAGACAGACACACAGACACACGTGAAGCTTATAACATCCCTCTTTTTCCGGCGGGAGTTAATTAAAAATAAGACAAAAATTGTATTTTGCTATATATCTGCAGTGATAACGGTTACATACATACATGCATAATTATATCATATTTATGTAATGTATCTATAACAATTTTTTTATGTTTCGTTATTTTACTCCTGCAACCTTAACTAGGTTATCGCTCCTCCTAGAGGGAGGCCTTCCAAAGCAGATTCGTCTGGTACACAGTCTCCACTCCAGAACTTTTCGGTCCAGGTTCTGTTCTGCGTGCGTCCCATAGACGCACAGGACAGGTCAACGTGGTGACACTTGGGGGAGGCCTATTAATCACAGTGGACGTCTTTCAGCTCAAATGATGAAGGTGATGATGCTGTTACTTAACTTTGAATTTTGTTAAAATCTCGTTACTCTGAAAACGCGTAACTATAAGAAACAGATGAAAGGCAGAAAAAATGAAAATGTGATATTAGACCCAATGCCGTTCACAATAGCGGCTTAATTTTATTGAAACCCTGTATTGGAGTAGAAACGATACGGTTTTATGTCATGTGGTCGTAAGAATTGAGCGTATGAACTTTTATTTATCTAGAAATTTCTTTGTGACTATTAAGCCACAGAGACATAAAGAAAAAAAAGGAAATTTTTGAAGAAAGGGGTCAATCCAAGGGAATGCACAAACGAAGGTTAAGTAGGGGATGAAACAAGCCAGATAAAATGAAAAAAAAGAAGAACTAAAAGAGCAGTGATTATACGACAATATTGTTTACCCATAGGGGATGAATAACTCGATGAAAAGGAGTATGTAAGGATCGTAGCAGGTGTCGGAACTGTATTCTACCTATTCCTATGGGAAATAGGCAAACAAGTTGTAAGTATATGATTTTATGTATGTGTTTATATTGACGATCTGTGAATTTTGTAGAAATTATTCTATGGACTGGATACTGAACCGATTTTTAAAACTCTTTCACCAGTCATTACAGCTACATTATTCCCGAGTAACATAGGCTACTTTTATCCCGACAAAATATCAGATCCTGCGGGGTGAGCCAGGAAATGAAGCCGTTGGAGAGAAGCTTGTGGAAAATAATTACACAGACAGAGAACTGAACAGAAATGGATCAAGTTCATATAGGAACTTCATACATCACTTACTAGGAAGGCATAGCCTCCACATAGTAATACGAGTAATCATACATAATTCGTGACAAAATGAGAGATAAAAAGTATAACAGTGAATACAGTTATTTTAAGGTTCCATTCTTAAAAAGGAAATAAGGAACCTTATAATAGAGTCTAGCAAACGAAAGTAGAGACTGAAATAGCGCGGCAAGTTAAAAAAATATCAGCATAGCAACCCCAAAAATGTATGAAATACCTGAAATTTGATTTTCTAGAATTATTCATTTTACTTCGTCTGAATAAAAATACTATACCTAGGTACTTTTTGATATTATGCATCAATCTTAATAAAAAACCAACAGTATTCTATAATAATTTTGCTTTATTCACTACCATTATCGATCAAAATCTGAATCTAAGACTTCCGTGTAAAAAGATTCATAAGAGTCACAAGAATCACTGTTTCATACTACTTTAATAATTAAACTTTCTAAATTATTTTCTGTAATTCTGTGCCTTTCTTTATTTTTTATTTTCAACATGTATGACATGATCAGTCATTTTATTTCACTCTTCTGCTATCTTTTTCATCTGGTTCTGGGTTCTTATCCTATCTTTCTGCTTTAAATCCGTAAGTTTTTCAATAGTTTTCACTATCTCATCCATCACTGCTACATCCTTCAGATATTCTGTAAAAGAAAAAAAAAAAAAATGACAATTCAACTTTATTTATAATGGTATGATAAATAATCATAATGCATTATTATGAAGGTATATAACTTATTATAAAATGAATGTGAATCAAAATAGAGAAAAAAATTAACAAAAAGATAAATAGTGATTACAAATTAAAACAAAGTGTCAACTTATTAGCGTCATAATAACTTATGAAATCTAGCACCACATGTAAACAATCTGGTTTTTGTCTGAATTCGGCGTCTTTCTCCTGTTGTTTTTCTTGATATTTAGACATCATGCGAAACAGCATCTCTCGTAATCTATATACATTTTCCAAAAACACGACATCTTGTTTTGGCAAATTGAGGTTGACATTAGTATAACATTGCCATAAAAAAGTTTGCAAAAAAGAGTGTCTACTTTCGTTTGCCAGACTCTATCACTTCGTTGTCTGTCTGTAATGTCCGTGTGTTAAGATGTTTTCACTGGAACGCCTGAAGATATCAAGTTGCAATTAATATCATATACCTGTGTATATGATATTAATGGCAACTTGATATCTTCAGGCGTCGTAATTTTTCACATCTCTAAGGGATGGCAGACCTGTGTCTGCCATCCCTTAGCCAAACTATGCGGGCGTTGATATCGCATATTTGACGATATAGAATCAAAACCTATAGGTTACTTCCGGTTGACTTACAAACATGAAATTTGTCTAGAAAAAAATGCCTTATTAGCAAAAGTAAAGGGAAAATGTGCCAACTATAAATTAAAAGAAGACTAGTAAACTGACCGCGACCTAATTATGTCGATGTATGAAGACAACCCTTTTCCAACGCCAAAGTCGTTTTTATCCCTCAATCCAGTTTATGTTTTCGTAAAATTAGTGTTCGGTGCTTTCATTGTTTATGAGTATCAGAAATGTTACCTATTTATTTGGTGAATCTAGCTGTTTGTACAGAACTTTCTTTGCGCGTCACGGACTTGCTTTTATATAAAGTTTAATCACAAACTCATTATGCCTCCCTTGTCGGTACCTACAATCAATAAATTTCTAAATAAATAAATCTGTATACGTTTTCTTAAGGAATTTACAAATGCTACAAATATTCAACAAAAAAAATGTTAGTCTAATTAGTCTAACATAAAAGACTACCGCTAGTCTTTTATGTTAGGCTAATTAGACGGAACCACGCGGATGAAACCGTGAGGCGTCCGCACGCCTCACGGTTTCACCCGCGTGGTTCCCATTCCCGTGGGAATACAGGGATAAAAAGAATGTATCAGCCGGGGATAGTGCAGCTTCCCAAGGGTGAAAGAATTTTTGAAATCGATCTAGTAGTTTTTAAGTTTATTCGTTGCATACTTAAATATAAAAATACAATTTTTTCCTCTTTATAATAATATTAGTATAGAATACAGTACCTTTGCCGCTTCACATTTGGGATCGATATATATTTTCTAACTAGCATATTTCTGACGCTGATTTCTTTTTCTTTTCTATTCATAAAAACGAATATTTTTGAACACATTTTAAACAAAAATAAAGATCCTTTAAACCGCCAACGTGTTCCCGTGTAGGACATACCGTTTAGATGTTCACGACCCCTGAATCACCCTGAAAACGATTTCAGGCTATCGTTTGAAAGCCAATATGTCACAAACCGTCCGGCCGGAAATTAAAATATTCTGAAAATTTAAGGTACGTGATGATTTTTCAAGATAAATTCTTTGATGAAACTTTTAGGACACCTTTGTGATGATAAATTTGATTCATGCGAGGTCACGTTGACCCCTGATGTACGAGATCCGGAAATATTCCTTTAGAAATTTAGTACAGCTTCAAAAATCTTGTCCTATTTTTGGCATTCCAAATGCGATCGAGATTGCTCGAATGCCAAAATATAAGGGATTAATCACGTGCCATTTCGATAGCCCTTGGCAACACCATAGCGATAAGACACATATAAGCGACAAAATCAGTGACAAAAAGGAACAGTGATGGCCCAGTGGTAACGGCCGCGACTTACAAGTTGTAGGTCGTTGGTTCGAACCCAGGCAGGCGATTTACTTTGTGTAAATTATTTAATCACCACTGCTCTCAAAAACGGTGAAGGAAAGCATCGTGAGGAAACCGGCATGTCCTAGAAACAAAAAATTCGAAGACGTGTGCCATCCACCAACCCGCACTGGGCCCGCGTGGTGGATTACGACCCATTCCCTCTCACAGAGAGGAGGCCTGTGTCCCAGCAGTGGGAACATTAATAGGCTGATGATGATGAAGCGACAAAATCAGAGATGAAGATTCAAAGCAGTTTCTACTAAGAGGAAAATAATAAAAATCACTTCCCACGGAATAATATTTAAAAGGGACTCAACTTGCTAAAAAAACACTTTCAGAAGAGACCGTATCGTTTAGGATGGATGACTAACTGGGACGGAACTACCAAATGCTACTTTTTAATTATTCTGCTATAGTCATGAGTAAAATTGTTTAAGAGAATGGCAATTGTCTTTAAATTCTGCCTTAGTTCTCGTACTCTTGGATTTCGTATTTACTCTCAATATCATAGTTTTAAAAAACGAGCACCTTTCGTTCCAGTAGATCATAAAATGGTATGGTATTGTGGTAGTTGGTGTTTAATTGCATACTAAGGATATATCGTGTGACCCAGTAACATTTTCGTTTACCAACACACCAACTATCAACTATAGTTCTATCAGCGAAAATACGCAACGACGTTTAAATCTTTAGACTCTTAGGCCCTTTCCTGATGAAGCGACAGAATTCAATTTGCGTCAATAGGCGATCTCGGTCGGATATCGGATACACTTATTTTCAAAGAAATGTTACAAAAATTGCAAGGGTTTGCTGATGCAGTGCTAATTAACTACCACTGAGGATTAGCTTCTTTCATCTTGGAAAACAATCGGTTACATTGAAGAGTAGCTCCGGAAAAAATCCAGGTGTTTGCACAAAGCGATATAAGGTAAAATTTGCAGAATACTCAGTAATGAGTTCCTGAAACAATATGCATGCAACCAAAGTAACATCAGAACTAAAAAATACATGCGCCAAAAACTCCGCAGAGGCTCTATGGACAGACTTTTGAAAAAATACGAAAAGCCTTTGTTTGTCGAAGGCTCAGGCCTCGTATTTATTTATGAAAATTGAGCCTAATCCGTATTTGCACAGGCCAGGCATAGCAAACATCTATCGTTCCAAAAATGAATATTTCATTGACTGAAGTGCCACTGCAACGCTATTGGGACTACAGAATTGTAAGGCACAGGTTTTTGTGCTTCTAATAGTGGTAAATTTTGAGGCTTTTAATATAATAATTTAATTTATTTTAAATTCAGAAAATATACAGTCCGTTAGTTATAGGTCTACCAGAATCTCATGGCAAATGTGGAAATAAAAATTTGTTGTGTGCAATACTGGGGAAATTGGATTCAACGATCTTGATACTGTTTAATTTTTATTTATGTATTTAGTATTAATGAACATGAGGTACCTATTTTATAGTAGTCACAGCGGATCTTTGTGTCTCTGAAGTAGGCTCTGCCAATTAATGCGTAAGAACTAGTTTGTCATCGAGTATACTGCATAGAGTAAGCGAGATAGGATGATGCGACATACATAAGCGAGTGAAAGACACAGTTATACAATGCTATCTTCACCTTCAACATTGACACAAACTGCGCAGGGTCTTGCAACCAATTCTGAGACACAAAGATCCGCTGTGAGTGAGAATTATAGGTAAGTATGTGTATGAAGAATTTTGTTATACATTTCTTAACATAGGAAAAATAAATCAATTGAATATTAATTTAAGTACTAATTTATTATATATCATTTAAATCATACTAATAACTTAAAACAGCATTCAGAATTAGAAAACTAGAATACGATTCCATGAACTCCACTGGCATTTCAAAAACTTGTATCTTTGTAGTTTTATGTCATCTCTCTCCATCAAAATTGTTCTTTTTCATTGGCATTTAACATATTCAAAACCAATCTCTTTATGTATAAAGTCTGTAAACAATAATAAAATGTATCATGTTACTTATAGTCATTCATCATCATCAGTCTATATATACTTTTTTTATGTAAGTTTTATGGCCTCCGCTCCACTATCCCGAGATCGCTTCTGTCAATGATTTTACAAATTGTCCAGTTGCGTAGACAGTTGAGACACAAAACTACACCAATAATATATCACAATATCCACTAGGAATCAATTTGCAAATAATATTAACAGCCACTGAACTTCACTCGACAAAAGCCCGCCAAAAACTCCCGTCTATATATACGTCCCACTGCAGGGTGCAGATTATTACTTATTATTTTTCTTACGTCAAAGATTCTCTATCCCCGTTAAAATCAATATCTTGTCGAAGAATTAGTAACAGTTACATTACTGTTGCCATCTCCTTCCGGCCATCATTCGATGTGCCCTGACCTACGATTTACCATATAATAGTAATGGAAAGAAATAAAAATTAAGTAAGAAAACTATAAAATAAACTAAAAGTATCAAAACAAGTCAGTCCAACTTACCGGTCCACTCTACGACGCACTTTAAAATCAAAGATTGAGTTTGATTTACGCTTTCTTCTGCCCTTATTTTATGATACACATTGAAAACAATATGTCTCGCTTGAGATCGAAGTGGGTTTTTCGTCATTTTCACAAAAATAACAAATTTTCAAGATAATATCAAAAATTTTCAGCAGCGGTTGACACCTCAAGTACTTTGATTTGACAGGTGACAATTGACATTGCCATATGCAAATCACAATTTAAAAAAAATAAAAAATGCCATGAGATTCTGGTAGACCTATAGTAACAAATACTTTTAAACTAGTGTTATTAATACATGTCAAAACAAGTAAATATTGACAATATGAGGAAATTAAACGAGAATTTACTGAATTGTCAGTGTTGATAAAATATAATAACCTAAAAAAACATTTTATGTCAGCTAAAATAAATATATAAAAAATATATATATAAAAAAATACATATATCCTAACAAGTTCAATTAAAGTTTTCAAAAGCACGGGTAATAAGTAGAGAGAACTTGTTGTGTATGTATTTATTTTACTATTATAATATACTTTATTGTGTACACCACCTAAGTGATTACAGCACAAATCATTTATAAAGATAAGTGTACAATGTGCGATCTTATCGCACAGGGCAATCTCTTACAGACCCTCACATACAGACTTTATACCCTTGGGTATAAAAAATAAATAACTAACTAAAATTTCCAACTACTTAGAATTTCATGAATAATTTAATTTGTAAAAGCAAACTTTAGACATGTTATTGTGTATCTAACTGTTTTATGCACAAATGTGACGACTGCCAAAGACCTTAAAATGGCAGCCGGGACCAACGGCTTATCGGCCTTTCCGAGCCAAGGAGGAAACTCGGTATGTTGAAAATGGTCAACCATCCACGGACCGACCTCGTGAAGCGTTGGTTAACCTTAAATATCGTATCTATTTAGCCACGAGCTAAACGCACGCCTTGCAGTTACCTAAACTATACAAAGGAAAATATATGTTAGTTAGAACATACAAGGCATCCTCTGGCAGAATTGTATTAAGCTGAGTGATGACCTTTTTGCGTGGTTGTGACGCATACTTTGTTGTATTCGTATTTAAATTATTCGTTTTGTTTTTTATGGTTTGCGTCTGGATTGACGCAAATAAACTTTTTTCTGTCTTTGTGAGAAAATACTATCATTGATAAAAAGCTACACTATAATTCGGTGCCTTATGCTAATATTTGTGTACTTCCCTTAATCCCTTCAATATCAACCAAATTGGCGAAACGGTCAAATTAGATACCCCGATAAAAAATTATTTACGCTAATTCTATGTTATTATACCAGAGCACCAGTTTGGTTTTCGAGAAAAACACTCTACTATTGATCAAGTACATCGGATCACAAACGTTATAGAAAACGCCCTTGAAGATAAGAAAGTATGTTCTACTGTATTCCTAGACGTGGCGCAAGCGTTTGACAAAGTATGGCATGAAGGCCTTATACATAAATTGAAGAGCTTATTACCGAAGCAATTTTCAGATATATTAGAGTCCTATGTTCTAAACAGAGTCTTTAGAATAAGACAAGAAGACGCCTACTCTGAACTGAAACAAATAAAAGCTGGTGTACCGCAAGGAAGTGTGTTAGGTCCGGTCCTGTACCTACTATACACTTGTGATATTCCTAAATTAGAGCAAAACACGATTGGGACCTTTGCTGATGATACGGCCATAATGGCTGTAGGAAACAGCCACGTAGAAGCAGTAGAAAAGGTTCAAATGGCTGTTAATCTAGTTTATGACTGGACCAAAAAATGGAGGATTAAACTAAATGAATCTAAATCTGTTCACATAGATTTTACCAACAAAAAACACCAGTATTCTCCAGTTTATATTAATAATAAACAAGTCCCATACGAGAATACAGCCAAATATCTCGGTATGACCCTTGACGCAAAGTTACGCTGGAAAGCCCACGTCAAGAAGAAAAAAGAATAACTCGACTTCCGATATAAAAGAATGTATTGGCTGCTTGGAAGAAACTCCATGCTGTCTGTGCAAAACAAATTACTGCTATACAAACAAGTCCTGATGCCAGTTTGGACTTATGGTATTCAGCTATGGGGCTGCACCAAACAGAGCAATATATTAATTATACAACGATTCCAGAACAAAGTGCTAAGGGCAATTGTAAATGCGCCGTGGTACATACGAAATGATGACCTCCATCGGGACCTAAAAGTTGAGTTCATCGATAAAGTGATCCAGAAATTTGCAGAAGCTCACGAAAAGAGACTTCATCAGCATGTGAACGTCGAGGCAATCCAGCTTCTCGACCACACAAACATAGTTAGAAGACTAAAAAGAACAAAACCGTTCGAGTTAGTGTTTAGTGTTAGTGAATAGTGTAACGTACGAAAGTGCTACCAAATAAACACAAGAACGAAGTGTATTCGCCTTAATAGAGACAATAAGAAAAGTGCTATTGGACACATTCTTAGTAAAGACAATGTAATAGTTTAGGTTATAATTAAATTACTTATTAGTCTATTTATAAGGCTAGATTGTAATAAGAGTAGGGTCCATCCTATTGATGAACCCTAGAAAAGGCAAAAAAAAAAAAAAAAAATAATATACTTTATTGTGTACACCACCTAAGTGATTACAGCACAAATCATTTATAAAGATAAGTGTACAATGTGCGATCTTATCGCACAGGGCAATCTCTTACAGACCCTCACATACAGACTTTATACCCTTGGGTATAAAAAATAAATAACTAACTAAAATTTCCAACTACTTAGAATTTCATGAATAATTTAATTTGTAAAAGCAAACTTTAGACATGTTATTGTGTATCTAACTGTTTTATGCACAAATGTGACGACTGCCAAAGACCTTAAAATGGCAGCCGGGACCAACGGCTTATCGGCCTTTCCGAGCCAAGGAGGAAACTCGGTGTACGGGTTGTAAGTCCGTACATGTAATTTGTCGTGAAGGTTTGTAAGTTAAGTTAGTGAAGAGAAACGCGTTCCACTAAGATGCAGTTAAGTTTATTGAGAGTAAGTTACAGTACTTGAGCGGAGGCGATTATTTCTCTCAGTTGTTGATAGTCACACACTTGTATGTTTACTACGATTAAATTAGTTAATAAGGTTATTTTTATAATGCGCAATCGTGACGCGCATCGCTGGTCTAAAGTAGGTTACAGCGTAAGCAGAAAAATGTACGGCGATGAGACCGTACATATTGGCAACCCCTAAAGAAGTTAAGATGAGTAAAGAGAGAGAAAGAACCGCCTGTACAAAGTTAAGGCTTAATGTTAAAGTAAGTATACAATTAATCAAAATTAAAGGCAATGTTGTCTCGATGCCCTTGAGGTTGAGTGTGGCAGACGTGGTCGCGCGCCTGCTGGTTTTCGTCTCTGGCAGTCTGCTGTCGAGGTCCCATTGGCTGAAGTTCGATGTCTTCATGTTTTGGCTTCGTATTTGTTGTCCTCGGAAGTCGTTTCCTGAGCCGTACGCAGTATTTTCTTGTGACGATCCCCAGACACGTGATGACAGCAATTGTAAGTAAAAGGTAACTAATTGCATATTGGTGAATATCATGCTGTGTGATGGTGGATGGTAGTTGTGGCTCGTTCTCTTGTTGGAACCGTAGTTTCTTGTCGATTACTGTGAAGTCGTTTTTCTTGAGAGTGAAGAGTTCGTCTTGAGAGCCGTGTAGTGTTGTGTTGACAATGTTATTAATCGACGAGTTCAAGTTCGGTACATGCATGTCGTAGTTTACGTTGAGGTTACTATTGTACTGATTGTGTGATGTGATGGTGAGCTCTTTTGACTGCAGAACACATCCTTGACTCAAAGTTACAATAGCCGCTGATGTGATAGTTTGCGAAGTTACGTCGTTATCACATACAGTACGTAATTCGCATCTTCCGCA
Source organism: Orthosia gothica (assembly GCA_949775005.1). Taxonomy (NCBI): domain Eukaryota; kingdom Metazoa; phylum Arthropoda; class Insecta; order Lepidoptera; family Noctuidae; genus Orthosia; species Orthosia gothica. The sequence continues at coordinate 22,726 of CATKRY010000040.1, forward strand.
ACAAACAACCAGCCAGCTGTTTGATTCTTGCAATTTGATCCATGCCTCGTCGCATGACACACTGACGACGTTGCATGGCGACGTAGTTACCCGATGACCCAGTAGTTTTGCTTCGCAAGGTGCATTCTTGTTCTGTAAGTTGAACACTGGTATGTTTGCGTTGCAAATAAAATTATCTTTTTGTCTTTTGGTACATTGCTTGAAGTCTTCATCCTTTAATGAGATGTAAGACTTCTTTTCAAAGTTCACGGCGATGTACTCTGACGATAACTGCATCAATTTGAATTTTTCCTCAGTTTTAAAAGGTATAGCAATAGCCCGGTAGTAGGTGAAGTCCTCGTCCGAGATCAACGGAATGTGAACTTCGAACATAAAGTAGTTTTTTGTTATTCGTGCTTTCACGTAGAGCAGTTTGTAAAGTTCTTTGATATCTTGTTTGATGTTGGTCGTCGGTAGTGACAGAGTTCTCGGCAGTTTGCCGGCTATGTCTTCCATTTGTTTGACTAGGCTGACTGGTGATATCAAGTGCACGTCCATGTGCCCACTGTAGACATTCGTGAGGGTGTTTAGGAGCATTGTTTGAATTTCTTTAAGATTTCGTAATAGTAATGATGCTGTGAGCGAAGCGGAGTTGAAGTAGCTTGTAGCCATCATTATTTGTGTTTCGGTTTCAATGTTGCCCAAATTCGACTTAGTTTCATTCATGAAGCGTTCTATCATTTTGCATTGTAATATGTTTTCATCGTTTTTTTTCAAAACATCGTTTTGTAGTTGCATAATTGACGTTTGGTTTTTTGCGAGTTCGCGTAAATAGTTTTCGTTGCGTTGAATGGCATCAATATCTTGGTGATATTTGTCAGCAAATCTCTGGTCTAAGACGCCGAATAAGCTGTTTGCTACCATGCCTACTCCGTCGATTAAGCCGCGTTTTTTGCGTGTTGATAAATGCTTGTGCGGGGCCAGCAGGATCGTATTGTAGAAGTTGATTAGTTCCATCTCGTGTGAAAGTTGATCTGTCGTAGCTTGGCAATAGCTTTGATGGATTTTCTGGCATAAGCTATTTACACCGTTGACGTAGTTTTCAATGTTTTGAACGCCTTGCCAGTAGTTAGTTAGATTGTAGTACGTAAGCAAAGTCCATTCGTCGTGAATGAGTTCAATTTTTCCTATGGTGTCATAATAAATCGGCCGCTCGGGTTCCAGGTTTGTAATCTGAGTTCCTGACCTTTGTTGCGTACCATATGATCCATTCACGAATATCAACATTGTGAAAATACACATCAAAATGTTTGTAAGACATTTTTTCGTTGACTGTTTTGTTGTGGTAGGTCTTTTAGTTTTGTCAGCGTTTTGTAAGTCCGTCTGACATTCTTCACTATCTCTGTTGCAAGTAGTTTCGATGGGTAGAGCAGATAGTTTCACAATTGGTCGTTTGATGACACCGGTTTGTGTTTTCAGGGTTGACACTCGAACGTATCCGTCGGCTCCAGGGTGTAATTTCAGCACCCTTCCCATGGCCCATTTTCCTGGCGGCAAATTGTTGTCCCGGACTAGTACGATGTCCCCCTCGTTGAGGTTTTTCTTAGGATTGTTCCATTTGCTGCGCCTTTGAAGTTGTGTTAGATAGTCGTTTGACCAATTCTTCCAAAATTGTTGGTACATGTGTTCAGTTAGCTGCCATCGTCGGCGTAGATCTATGTTATGTTTTTCGTTGTAGTCTGCTCGTGGTAGAGACATTGTTGGTCCCCCCGTTAGAAAGTGACCTGGTGTCAGATAGTTATAGAATTCTTCGGGGTCCTCAGTAAGCTGGCAAAGTGGCCTGGAGTTCATGCATGCTTCTATGTTCGCAAGCAAGGTAGTAAACTCCTCGTACGTCAGTTTTTGGTCTCCTAGCACCCGACGAAGGTGATACTTCATCGACTTGACCGCTGCTTCCCATAGTCCACCAGCGGTTGGCCAAGCGGGTGCATTGAAGTGCCATTGTACTCCCATGTCAGCAATACTATTGAAGAAGTCTGGCGATAAGATTTGCTTGAAGTCTTCAAACTCTTTCTGAAGCAATCTTGATGCGCCGATAAAGTTTGTACCACAGTCCGAGTAGACGTGACCTGGTGTACCGCGCCTGGAGCACATTCTCTGGAAGGCTGCTATGAATGTTTCGGTGCTTAAGTCCGATGCGAGTTCGATGTGTACAGCCTTAGTTACCATGCACACGAATATGCATATGTAACCCTTTGAGGTCCGCACTCCCTTTCCTTTGTTAAGTTTGACTTCCACGTGTCCTGTGAAGTCAACTCCTGTGTGGGTGAACGGTCGCGATGGTGTCACACGTTGTGGTGGTAGTTCTCCCATGAGTTGGTTTAACTCCGATGGGTTGTAGCGGTGGCAACGCACACAGCGCCGTAGTTCAGCTTTTACCGCTCTGTTGCCGCCAACGATCCAGTACCGTTGTCGGATGTGCGCTAAAGTTAATCTGGCTCCTCCGTGTAAAGTCGTAAGATGAGCTTGATGAATCACCAACTCAGTAAGTCGTCCACTCTTAGGTAGGATGATTGGGTTCTTCATCTCGAAAGGTAGAACAGAGTGGTTCAGTCGACCACCGACTCGGATGATGCCTTTGTTGTCCAGATATGGCGTAAGTTTGAAAATGTAACTTTTAGTAGAAATAGTTTTAGTAGTTTGAAGTTGTTTGTATTCTTGCGCAAGTTCCGTTTGTTGCACATATTTTATTATTTGTTCTTTTGCACTGCTTAATTCGCACAAAGTAAGGCATCCGGTGTCACGTTTGGCCTTGTTTCTTGTATTTGCAATGAATCGTTGTATCCATGCTGCAATTCTGTTCACTTTGGTCAATGAACTGCAATTAGTTAATAAATTATGAATACAATTATTGTTTTCTTTGTTCGTCGAGTTTGATTTTGCTTGGCAAACGCTGCCTATGTTCGTAGTAAATGTGCATGTTACGTTTTCTTCACGACTTTGTTCTTGGAAGCTAGGCAGAAATGTAGGAACTTCCCACCACAGACTGAAAGTTTGTAGCTTGGTGGGTAGCATGCCTCTTGATGCGCAGTCTGCAGGGTTTTCTTGTGACTTCACATAACGCCATTGCTCGGCTGGTATGATTTGTCTTATCTTTTCAACCCGGTTAGCGACGTATTTTTCCCTTTTGGATGTGTCCCCCTGTATCCAAGCCAGGACCACTTGGGAATCGCACCAAACGCTTGTAGTTATGTCGAAGCCATTCAGGGCGTCTCTGATTTTTTCGATGAGTTGCGATAGTAAGAGTGCGCCACAAAGTTCAAGTTTCGGTAATGTGATCGTTTGTGATAGCGGCGCCACTCTTGTTTTAGCAGCGAGTAATGTTATTGTTGACTTGTTTGTTTCTTCTCTGACGCAGCTGTATACCACGCAAGAGTAAGCCTTTTCACTGGCGTCACAGAATCCAAATAGTTCTATCTTCTTGTTTGTTGTACGGACCCAGCGCTTGATTACCATAAGTTTTACATTGGGTATGTCAGCTCTTAGTTTCAGCCACTTTTCTGCTATTTGTGACGGTAACTGATCATCCCAGTCAAGTTTGTTGATCCAGACTTCTTGAAATAGTAGTTTTGCCGCAATAGTTATGGGTGATAGCCAACCCAGCGGATCGTAAAGTTGCGAAATTTCAGAAAGCAGCCGCCTTTTAGTTATCTCGGATCGACCTTTTTCTTCAAATTTCCAGTTAAACACAAATGTGTCGGCGTGCGGATTCCAACCTAGTCCTAAGGTTTTCATTGTTTCCTCTTGCTTAAAGTCAAAAGTAGTTCTGCGTGAAATCTGTTCATCGCTTAAGTTTGCTAGTAGTGCTGGATCATTGCTGGACCACTTGCGTAAGTTCATCCCGGCTCCTTTTAACATGTCGATAAGAGATGTCTGGAGTTCCTGGGCCGTTTCTAGTGAGTTGTGGCCGCTTATGACGTCATCGACGTAAGTTTCGTTCAACAGTATTTTAGCAGCCGTGGGGTATTTGCAGCCGTCATCGTATGCAAGTTGCTTGATGGTTCTCATGGCTAGCCACGGTGCGCACTTAGTGCCATAAGTGACAGTGCAAAGTTGGTACTCCTGCAGCTTCTCTGACTGTGTAGTTCGCCAGATAATTTTCTGCAAATGTTGTTGTTCCTCAGACAGCCAGATACATCGGTACATTTTCTCGATGTCAGCTGTAAAGGCGTATTTGTAAGTTCTCCATTTTATGATAAGTTCTTGGATATCTTTTTGTAGGTTGGGGCCTTTTTCTTGTAAGGCGTTCAAGCTGTATCCTGTGTTAGTTTTCTGAGATGCGTTGAAGACAACCCTGAGTTTCGTGGTTGTAGATTCTTCTCGAAGTACTCCGTGATGTGGTAAGTAGCATTCCGTCGTTGACGATTGTATAGGTTTTGTTAGTTTCATGTGACCTAGCTCCAGGTATTCCTTAAGGAACCCTTTGTATAGCAATGCAAGACGGCTATTTTTTTGAAACCGTTTTTCTAGTTGCAGCAATTGTGATACTGCTATCGTTTTCGATGATCCAAGTTTATGTTCGTAATCTGAACATAGAGGCATCTTCACAATGTATCTTCCGTCTAAACCACGACGAGTAGTTTCCTTGTAGTAAGTTTCACATTGATCTTCTTGAGATTGATCAGTGTTTGCTTTTGTTACGTCTTCACACTCCCAAAATTTTGTTATTTCGGACAAGTCGAGTAGGGTGACGTGACAGTTAAATGTTTCTAGTTTTCCACACAAAATCCATCCCAGCTGTGTCTGTTGAGCAACTGGTGATTTTGGTGCGCCCTTTAGTATTCCGTCTTGGATTATTTCTGCGTATACGTCAGCTCCAAGCAGTATGTCAACAGCCCTTGAAATGTTGTAGTCAGGGTCTGCCAGTTTTAAGTTTTGCAAGTGTGACCATTCAGGTCGTTCAAATGTGTAGTTTGGTAGTTTGTTGATTAATTTCTTCATAATCAACGCCTCAGTGTCGAAAGTATATTCGGAGTGGATTGATTTGCATGTTAGCTTCAGGCGCCCTTTACAGTCGCCCGATACAGTACCAACTCCCGATATCTTTGCAGTCATTTTGCTTCTCGGCAGCCTCAGCAGTTGTGCTGCATTTTCAGTTATCAAATTAACTTGTGAGCCCTGGTCTACGAGCGCACGAAGAGCGATGTAAGTGCCATCTAACGATTTGACCTTGATCTGGACGGTTGTAAGTAAAACCTCCATCTCGTTGGTTGATAGGTGGTTTGAACTTGGTTCAGTTTCCTTTGGTCGTTGACCTGAACGCTGATTTTCATAGTTCGGTGAAGGTGTATTTTTGTTGTAGTTGTTGTAATGTAAGAGCGTATGATGTTTCATATTGCATTCCTTACACGTTTTTGTAGAGTTGCAAGTCTGGTTTTCGTGTTTGAACAAACAGTTTTTGCATATCCGCAATTTTGCAACTGTGTTGTTACGTTGCTTAGTATCCATGTCCACAAATTGCTGACATTTCATTAGAACATGATTGTTTTTACAAAGAGGGCATTGCCCATACGAAGTGTGGTAAGTTTTCGGATGCCATTTTTTCTGATCGTAGTTTTTTCGAAACGTATGTTTTTCGTTTTCAGTTGATTTTCCTGAATTCTGTACCTCTTTCTTCGAAGTTTTCATGGTTTCAAACGCTGTAAACTGGTTTTCTAAGAACATTAGAAATTCATGAAGTGTTGGTACCTCTCTGTTGTCGTTTAAGTCTTTTATATATTCGTTGTATGTGCCACAGTCTAGTTTTAGTGACATCACATGGACAATCATAGATTCTCCACCGGTTGTATCAAGACCCATATTTGCCAAGCCGTTTAGACATTCCGTTGTTACGTCATGTAGCTTCTTCAAGTTGTAAGCGTCAGGCTTCTGTATGACAGGCAACTGTAGCATAGTGTTCATATAGGCTGAGAACTGTAGTCGCCGGTTATCGTACCGTTGCACACAAGGCCGGTTTTCTAATTTACAATGACAAAAATATAGTTTTGTGATGTCGAGAAACTTAAAAAAAATACTTTGTTTAGCTCCTTCAATAAACGAACAATAGGATCATAAAACAATAACATTGACTAAAGTAACACAAAAGCCTGTGTAAGCGCGCTTTGTATCCCTTTTTTCGCAGGGCAAACGTGAGTCAGTTGCGCCCGAAAGCTTGACTAAGTCAACACGTTTGTTTTGTGCCCCAGTGTATAAAAATTGTGAGTTTTTAACATGGATATTGAAGCGTCAGGTGTGTACTCTAATTATTATCGTTTACTTTTCAATTTTCTTTATAAATCGAGGAGTAATATAACTTCACGTGGAAGCCTAATTTTATACGTAAATCTTTAAGATTCACTTGAGTTTATAGACATTTAACAAATGTTCCACATAGTTCCATTATATTTTATAATTCCTTAGAAACTACGACCCGTGAGGATTCAAAACATGCAAAGAACTCGTCCCCGTATCGCTCCCTTTGTAAATTATGCCCTTTATTTCCAGGTAGTCGAATTGATCCTATTGCCTACATATCTTTGTAGCGAAGAGGTTGAAAACAGAGATAATGAAGATTCCGATAGTAATATGGATGACGATGAGTTGTAGGTAGCAATAGAACTTAATTTAAGGACCTTTTTACATAATACTTTAAATAAAGCTTATTTTCATTTTTTTTTTTTTTTTTTGTTGATAGTACCATCTCCAAATTTTGTTTCTACCTTGTAACAATTATAATACATAACTAACAAGTCAGAAAGTAAGTAAAAACCTACACTTTATTTTTGTCATCTTAAATTGGCAATCTGGCCCTGTGTGCGTTGATTCAATATTTCCCAGCATGAAGCGTAGTTGTTGGCGCTGATGCCCAGGTGTTGCACCAGCCTTTCTGCTTCGCCTTTCAGTTTGGTCTTCAGATGCTGCATTTTTTGTGCGTTATTCAGCGACGGGTTTTTGTGTATGGTCTCCAGGAATAGATCTTTAAACGATGTCCACTTGCTGTAGTGTCCTGAAAACTCTGGTATCTCGATTTTCGGTGCTGAACGTTCGTGATGAGCGTTAGACCATATCTTGCCTTTCAGGCGTTTTCTTGTTTCGTCGTATTTGGATTCCATGCTGTAGAACATGTCATAGTATGTCTGATTCGATCCTTTTAGTAGGGCTTCCAGTTCCCAGTGAGTGTTGTCAAGAGCATCCCATTTCGACTTCAAGATTGACAAGTGATCTTCAAGTTCCCATTTTTCAGCTAGGCCTTCATAGTCAATTTTAGCCATAGCACGATCCATCGCCTTGAAGTTACATTCTTGCTTAGTCAGTAGCGTCTTTGTCTTTTCGTCGAGCTCTCCCCCTGAGGACTCCGTAAGGTCGAATTTGACGCTTTCTCCTGCAACTTGTTGTAACATACTCGTAATGTCGGCTCTAGTCGTTTCATACATAGTTTTTGTCTTGCCGTAGACATCTTCCACAAAGTAGTTTATGTTTTTATCTTCAATTTCCTGCAAAAGCAATGTGTGCCTTGCATTGAAATCCATCCATTGAGCTTCTAATGAAGACAGTCGCTTGTTCAAGTAGTCAGTTGTTTTTTTTGTCTTGCTATCCTTTTTGTAGTTGTTGCATAATGTTTTTATGTTTTCGAAACACGTAGACTGGAGTTGTAGCTTATTCATCTTGATTTGTTAGACAAATAGCTTCCTTATAGTTTACAAGATAACTTTCCTTACGTGTTTGAAGATTCTCCCAGTATTTGAAGTCTCTTCTAGTTATAGTTGAAGGCGCTTCCAGTAGTCGAAGGCTCTTCCAGTAGTTGAAGTTAGTTTCAGTAGTTGACGACTCTTCTTGCAATCGAAGACTCGTCCAGTAGTTGAAGTCAGTTCTGCAGGTGACGGCTCTTCTAGTAGTCGAAGACTCACCCAGTCTCTGCAGCTGGTTCCGGTAATCAATGTGCCTGTACTCGAGCTAAGTATATGCGCCTTCTCAATCCAACTGGGGCGACCCTCTTCCGGGAGACCAGCTGAACCGATTCGCTACCGTACAAGAGACACAAACACACTAAGATACGCGAAGGCTCGAAGGACCATAAATGTACGGGTTGTAAGTCCGTACATGTAATTTGTCGTGAAGGTTTGTAAGTTAAGTTAGTGAAGAGAAACGCGTTCCACTAAGATGCAGTTAAGTTTATTGAGAGTAAGTTACAGTACTTGAGCGGAGGCGATTATTTCTCTCAGTTGTTGATAGTCACACACTTGTATGTTTACTACGATTAAATTAGTTAATAAGGTTATTTTTATAATGCGCAATCGTGACGCGCATCGCTGGTCTAAAGTAGGTTACAGCGTAAGCAGAAAAATGTACGGCGATGAGACCGTACACTCGGTATGTTGAAAATGGTCAACCATCCACGGACCGACCTCGTGAAGCGTTGGTTAACCTTGAATATCGTATCTATTTAGCCACGAGCTAAACGCACGCCTTGCAGTTACCTAAACTATACAAAGGAAAATATATGTTAGTTAGAACATACAAGGCATCCTCTGGCAGAATTGTATTAAGCTGAGTGATGACCTTTTTGCGTGGTTGTGACGCATACTTTGTTGTATTCGTATTTAAATTATTCGTTTTGTTTTTTATGGTTTGCGTCTGGATTGACGCAAATAAACTTTTTTCTGTCTTTGTGAGAAAATACTATCATTGATAAAAAGCTACACTATAATTCGGTGCCTTATGCTAATATTTGTGTACTTCCCTTAATCCCTTCAATATCAACCAAATTGGCGAAACGGTCAAATTAGATACCCCGATAAAAAATTATTTACGCTAATTCTATGTTACAACAAGTAAAATTGGATGATTACCACAAAACAAACTATAATGGTCTGGGGTAAATAACTGGGGTTAATTAACTTTATTCCACATTGTGTATTGCCCATATCTAAGTACAATCAGAATAAAATCTTAGTAATATATTTTGTTCTACACATAATTTAACTTACATACATACATAAACTCATGCCTTTTCCTTAGAATTTGAACTTCAGAAGATATGACACAGAACGAGGAAAAACGGTCGTCAGTTTTTTTAGTTTGGTTTAGTCAGTTAAGTCTGCTTATTACGTAGGATTACCAAGAGTATTTTCTTATCTTCAAACCCTTTTAACCCTTCTGCCTGTGTATGTATGTTAAATCTCTGAGGTGAACTAATTAAATATATTGTGTGTGGTACCTTAAAGAGAGCTATTTCACTGGAACTTTATCCTCATCGGTCATCTCATCGCATCAAAGGCATCGCTGTTCAGCGTATGAAGCCACAGCCCGGCCTCCACACCCCTTGCTGCCTATTACTTCCTACTTGCCGTTTTAACAGCCTATTTGTTCTGCTGCTTACTTTACTGCCTACCAACCCGTGTGCCTGCTTGTCCGTCGTGGTTCCTGCTCACCTACCTAACTCGAGCATTCCTCGTCTTGTGAAATTCCTGTCCGTCCTGCTGCCTGCTTAGCTGTGCAACCCACGTCGTGCGAAGACGGCCCTTAGTTTTATACTCAATATCTTTTTTCATAATTTAAATTTTAATAACTCTTATTTTTACTAACGTGGTTTACGTTTAGCTCTTCTGAGCTAAACGTAACGTTACACCCCCTGCCATTTTATATCCGTGTAGTTCAACAATGGTCGGGTAGGGGCCAGTAGTTTTCCTATAGTTTTGGGCAATCGATCCACTAAACCTACCAAATCCATTGTCCAATACATTTTTTTGTCCATAATACTAATATACTAATAATATATATTATATATAATATTATAAAGCTGAAGATTTTGTTTGTTTGTTTGTTTGAACGCGCTAATCTCAGGAACTACGGGTTGGAATTGCAACATTCTTTTTGTGATGGGTAGTCTATTTATCGAGGAAGGTTATAGGCTATATAACATCACGCTACGACCAATAGGAACGGAGCATAAATGAAAAATGATGCTAAAACTGAAAAAAAAACCTGTTTGTGAGTTTCCGTTGCGTGCGCTGCGTAAACGGTTTTAGTTACGCAGCAATCATGTATGTAGGGTAGGTAGGGTGGGAGGGGTATGTAGGGCAGGTAGGGTAGATGGATAGGTGGGTAGCCAGTTGACGGGAGCGAAGCCGCGTGGGACAGCTAGTTTACAATAATCCTGCACCAACCGGGGATTGTCCTTGGGTGCAGTTGCGTAGTGCATACAGGGATAATCGTCGGTTGGGTGTCAAATTTCCTGATACATGCCTAACGGGGCCTCTATGAGTTGGCCTCGGCTCCTCGCTCGCCTTTCAAAGGTCCGGGACCCTAAGGCCCCAAGAAAGACAAAAAAAATGTAATTCAACTTGTTTTATATATAATATAAGAATTATGCGTCACGAATGCGAAGATGATAAAATTCAAAGACAAAACAAATGTTGTAACAAAAATAGTTAAAAAACTAAGAAACACGCCTTATTAGAAAACCAAACAAAACAGTAGAAAATTATTTTCAATAAATTTAAATAGTGTGATTAATAAAAAAAAGTATTTTATTGTAAAAATCGTGGGGTGGTTTTTAAGATAATTTTCAAATTGACTCTTCTTTCACCAATAGCTGTCAATAGACATCAAGCACCCGACGCTTTGTCGTTCACGCTGAGCCGTTTTTCAGGCGCCTCCTCTCCGGAAAATTTATTTAATACATGTACTTGGCAGGTAGACACGGTAGTTCCTTGCGCCAAGTACATGTTACTTGGCGCAAGGAACTACCGTGTCTTCGGATTTAACAAAAAATTAAACCATACGCATGCCTAAGCACGCGGCATGGTACTTGGCACAAAGACACTACCGGGTATCGGATATAAAAAATTGCTAGTCCTAAATATCCTGGTAAGGATAATGAGACAAACTATTATATGAAAATCGCGAATTTGGACTTTAGCGCTGACACCGTTTTGACACATCATGGTACGGGGTCTGATTAAACTTATTAGCTTTATTTATATAAATATGCATATATGGTCTAGCAAATTTATGATCAGTCTTCCAGTGGAAATTAAGGGCGAGAGCCAAATGTTTAAACCACTGGTATTTTTTGTCTGCATGGTATATCTGAGTGATGTATGGTGCAGATTACCGTGGACTGAACCTCACAGAATAAGCTCCTTTGTACTACTAAATGGTGCTTTACTGAATAGACGAGCTGTATATCCAGTTAACTCAATGGTAGCATGTCCTCCCGCTCTAAATGTTTCAACATACAAAGATGCTAGAAGCTTACTATGTACCAATAAATAGACTTCAGAAAAGTTCCACACGAGAAGGTTACGGTTGGCCACATAGAAAGTGACTGCAGCTACGTTAAAATTTTTAAGACTCCTTAGTCTAGAGTAACTCTTAGTTTAGAGTATATTATATCAGTACTAAAATGCAAGTGTTACATCTGCATTATATCTTTGAATAAAGTTAATTTTACATGATTAGATTGTTTTTTTTTCCTCCTATAATATTTCTTACCTGGGTAACAAAACGAACATCTTTTTTATTAAAATCCTAAGTTTAGTGTTATCGGGGAAACCGTTTATCCGAAGAAATCTTTGCTTTTATTATGCATTGTATACTCTCATAATAATTAAATTGTTGATTTATTCATATTTGGAGACTTTACGAGTATTCTCTTATGCAATAATGGGTTTTCTTCGATGAGAGAATCAGCATTTCTATTCACCGTAGCTACTGCCAGCGTTCTGGGTACTTTAATTTTTTGTTGGGCAATGAGCTTCTTTCCCTCTGCCCTTCTAATACGCGCTTGTACACTTTGTTTGTAGTTCATTATTTATGTACGTTCCTTTGGAAGTTCTCCATCTAGGCAGACCAATGAACTGGTGAAGGTTGTGGGAATCGGCTGGATGTGAGACGCACGGAACCGGTCAATGTAGCCACACTTGGAGGAGGCCTATGTTCAGCAGTGGATAGCAGACAATGCAGACAGTGGCAGTGGCAGTAGCAGTTGTTCGGCTGAAATGATGATGATGATGACGTTGTTTATTACTCTTATTTTTTTGTTAAATTATGTTGTAAATACTAAACCCTACCACAAAGTAATAAGTGTTTAGAATTTACTTCATTCATTTCATTTATGAACGTACTAAAATCCAGTATCATAATCTGTAAGTCAATATCGCATGCGAGCAAAACATTTTGACCGAATACTGCTTCAACTCCAATCCATATTTGTATCGTCAATCCGTCGACGTTCATATGTATTTTGATCTCTCCGATTTCAGCTCGGCTATTATTACTTCGCTACATTGCATCGTTTCATATTTGGTTTCATGATATAACATTGACTGACTGTCAATTGCTTCATTTTGTTTCGTAACTTGTTTTCTGTTTTGTTTGATTTTCATAATTCATTTATTAGTTTATTCTCGCACTGGAAGGCCTTGCATTAATTACACCAATGGAGTATAAACTTATAATAACAAAAACCAGACAAGTGCGTGTCGGGCCACACGCATTAATAGGATTCCGTAGTTGCATAATAATGCGAACTAATAAGAGGGCTTTTTGTTGTTATGTAGCGTTGTGAGGATCTCAACTGAAAATAATTGAATGATACTAATATCAAAATTAGTCTGTTATTAGTCACATCGCAGTCACCGTGCGAGCCTACGCAAGCTGCCCGGTTTTGCCTGCCTACCTGCGGACTGCCGTCGCGCGAGCCGGTGCCAGCGTAGCCTACCCTGCGCACACCTAGCTGCTACAGTTCCGGTGACCTATCCTACCTGTGAAGGGACGGTACCCCACTTATATTTTATCCGCGGGTGGATATTGTTCAGAACTGAGTGGCGCTTAAAACCCACGACCTAGCTGTAATTTAGAACCTAAAATATATGTATTAACTTTTCAAGCTGTTTTCTTAACTTCCTTCTAACTACCAGTTAGCGGCCTGCGCAGCTTACCTAGCGCAGACCGAGTCGTTACAGTGGCGCCCAGGCTTAATATTACTATCCGTCACACAGTTCTGAACCAATACCTATCACGCTTGCTCCTTATACATCGTTGCGGTATAGAATAAGTTGTGTTATTATCGGTCGCTACTAATAGTCCTTTTTGTAATAATGGGAACTCACCCGATTAATTTCATACACTTAAGGAAGGCTGAATTAGAGTATGAAGTCTTGATACAGGGCGGTGAAATTGGTACTTGCCTAAGCTTAAGGAAACAAATAAACAATTTGTGTAAAAAATACACCACAGCATTGATGAAAATGAGGATTAATTTGCGTTAAAGGCAACAATAGGTGAATACCAATTGATGTTAGGTGCCTAACTTTTCGCATTTAGATAGTTATCATTGGTGCTGGTTGGTCGTGAATCATAGTTTAGTTTTGAAAACAAGCTGACTTTAGGTGAATGTTCTAACGCAAATGATTCTATCGTACAGTTTTGTTATCTGTAACAAGCAGCATTTTGTTGGTTATTCACACATAAGGCAATTTCTAAGTTGATTGGTGGTGAATTCATATAGTACTATTACTACTACTGGTACTATTGTTCCTACAACCATGGAACGAAAGCGATCATGGCTCTACCCCATTGATTTCTTTTCCCTATACCAATGGCCCTACACCATAGGTATTCTGCAGAGTAGTTAAACTTTAAATGTGCGTGAATAATTAGCAACCTAGTTTTTACAGTGAATTGTTCTTTGAAAAAATCCTGACCTAAACAGGGGTTTATCTATTTACCCTTGGCTGCTGGGGTCCTAAGCTTCTTTGGTACCAAACTACTGGTCAGTTGGTGATCACACTAATCTCATCCACTAGAGTACGTCACCAGAACTAACATGAGACATTTTCATGTCGGGTAGGAAACCAGCCAAAAGTGTTACTGGCTGGCTTCTGAACTAGATAGTGGAAAGTATAGTAAGTTCTAGAGGATTTTATACAGGTAAAATCCTCTCTCTGCAGCCGGGGTACTGTAGCGTTGTAAGGATCTCAACTGAAAATAGTCGAATGATACTAATATCAAAATTAGTCTGGTATTAGTCACATCTCTAAAAATACGGCACAACTCTAACTTTCCGGAATGCTATCACTCGGTCATTTCGATTCCGGTGTCTTAGCGGATAACTATCTTTCGATCCTCACGACTCTGTGTGCCCCGATTTAGGGGTTCTTCGTACGGGCTCTTCGTACGGGCGTACCGTCCGGCTTACTGCATGCTGCCCGGCCTACCGCGGGCTACCGCCGCACGAGCCGGTGCGCTGCCAAAGGACGTAGCGGCGTGCGCAGCCTACCCTGCGCACCCCTAGCCGCTACAGTCCCTGCGGCCTACTGCTAAGCCTGCCGCGGTCTACCGCCGCGCGTCCCCACGTCTGCCACGTGCTGTCAAGGGACGCTCTCTTCGTTCGGGCTGAGAGCTTGATTTTTTCCCACTGCTGCACGCTGCCAACTACTTGCACGCTGCACACTACACACACCGCCAGGTTCTTGACCTGCATACCTGCGGCCTACCACCGTTCGAGCCTACGCACGCTGCCCGGTTTTGCCTGCCTACCTGCGGCCTGCCGTCGCGCGAGCCAGTGCCAGCGCAGCCTACCCTGCGCACCCCTAGCTGCTACAGTTCCGGTGACCTATCGCTGTGCTGATGCTGACTGGTCCCCGCGTCTACCACGGGCTGCCAAGGGACGGAACCCCACTTATATTTTATCCGCGGGTGGATATTGTTCAGAACTGAGTGGCGCTTAAAACCCACGACCTAGCTGTAATATAGAACCTAAAATATATATATTAACTTTTCAAGCTGTTTTCTTAACTTCCTTCTATCTACCAGTTAGCAGCCTGCGCAGCTTACCTAGCGCAGACCGAGCCGTTACAGTTACATGAACATTAAAACGTTTTTAGCGGCTCACAACGTCTAAAAACGGGTCCACATAGGATGATGGTAACTGAAGAAGGAGTTATAAAATCCAACTCCACTAGTGAAGTTAGAAAAATATTATCTATTTCGGTACCACCGCGGGTAGAGACAAGCGTTTGTAATAAAGATTTAAAACCAGCGTCACTTATAAATTGAATACTGCAGTATTGCCGTTACGGAGATAGACTTCGTTAAAATCTCCAAATATTACAAATTGAAAAAAAAAGTATGAGTTTTTTCAAACAACCTACTCAACCAAAAAGTAAAATCAAATTATTCAATGATAGGAACAAACAATAAACGTAAATAAGCTGCAATAAATAATCTATATGAAGGACGTCAATTGCGAAAGGAGTGGGTACGAGCGCGCGTTAGAGCCACGGAGATGCCCGGAGTGGTATGGTTCGTTCCTGGATCCTCGAACGCACGCTTCTTGTTTTTTTCTCTTAAGAAATTTGAAAAATTTTGAATGCATTCACTATTTCATTCTTTTAAGCTTTGCGCTACTGAATTAGTGATGTAGTCGGGTCGGATATTGACTTTACAGATGGATATCGACGAAACAAAAGAAGTAATTTAATATTTCTTTAAGATAATAGCCCGCCTTTATGAGCTTAATTAAATAAGTACATAATTTCAAATTGATTTTATTCATAATATATATTTAAATAAGGCATCAAATAAAAACAATAAAAACAAGTCTTATTTTTTCGAATTAAGAAAATCGGGTATCTATCGTTATCGATAATGTAATTAAAAATGCAATTTGTTATACTGGACTGATGTGCCCATGGTTGAGTATTAATAAATATCGACCTATGAATGTCAACCTTACGGCAAATGCAATTAAGTTTGGCATTTAAACAAAATTTTACTATTCCAAGTACATTTTATAAGTTGATCGACTATTACTCGTAAACTTCTAAAGCCTATTAGCTGTGATAGTTTTCCTTTTTATTTCGTTATAAATACTACTGCCGTGTTTTTTTTTATATAACCAAGAAAAACCATTTCGCTGGCAAGGATGGGGGGACAATTGATTCAAACAAAAATTTGCAATTTAAAGCTTATTTTTACGCAAACAGATCTCTGAATCGAAATATGGTTCTGACAGAACCGTAATATTTTTGAATGGTCTATCCAACGATACCCCACACCATGGGATAGACGAGAAAAAAACAACGGCCCCACTTTACCTCCACTTTACATATTTTTTTCTTGATTTTATTTAACCACTTTGTCGGCATTATTAATATGATTATCCATACCAAATTATAGCTTTGTAGTACAAAGAGTCTGCAGCTGAACAGCGGACGGACAGACGGACATAGCAAAACTACAAGGGTTCCTTGTTGACTTCGGAACCCTATTAATAACAGGTATGCTCAGGATGTTCCATTACGATAAAAATTATCGAAACCCAAAGCTACAACATAGTCATATTTGTGTGTCATAGGATTGTTTGTTGACAAGCCTAAAATCACATCATCATATAAATTCAGCCTCGCTTTTGATTCTAAATATCATTTTTATTACTTACTAGCTGTTCCCCACCGCTTCAGTCACGTCAAAAACGTATAACTGTAACAATATAGTTTTTATTTCGGCTTGAAACCCTATTTCTTTTTCATAATCATACTCATTATAATAATCATAATCATTTTTATTTGTGTAACATAGGTAGTAAATACAGTTCTTAAATTAAAGTTCGTAGGTCGCTATGTTATGCCAAGAAGCGTACAAATATTATAGTTACATGAGAAATACAATGACAAACAAAATATTATTCATGCGAGAGGTAAACACAAGTTATTTGGTAGGTATGACAAAATTAATAGAATATTATGTTAAATAAATAACAACAAAATTATAAATGTCACAATAAGGAGTAATTTCTACAGTCAAAAAAATTAAATATTTGTCATGCAAGAGGTAAATACAAATTTTTTGGTAGGTATGTCAAAATTAATAGGATATTTTTTTTAAATAACGACAAAATTATGAATATCAAAATATGGAGTAATTTCTGCAGTCAATGCATAAATAATAATCATAAATTACAATTAGTCACAATATTCAATTAAATATTGTTTCACCAGTCAAATCAATAGATAGGTTACGTTATTTTATCATTCAGAAATTCATCAGTCGTATAATAACATTTTTCAATTAGTAACAGTTTTTTTTTTTTTTGAAAAGTGTAACATTCAAATTTTTTATGGCATCTGGTAATTTATTATAAATGCGCAGTGCCGTGCCTAAAACGCTCTTACTCACTAAGGCAGTCTTACAACGCTGATTGCTTAAAGAGTTTGCGTATTGGCTACGAATCGGAACATCTCGTAACGTCGACACCTTTTCGAATAACCTCATGTTTGTTTTGACGAAAACACTAATTTCAAAAATTTCATATTGAAGGTAAGGTAAGTAGTATTTTAAGCGATCTAAAGAATGGTACACATCTATCATCAATATTAAGACCACACATTGATCTTATGCATCTTTTTTTGTGCCCTAAAAACGACGTCTTTATCAGTAGAATTGCCCCAAAAAATTATACCATATCGCAAAATTGATGCTACTAAGCCATGATATGCTACTAGTAGCGAATCTTTATTTATTTTTCTCGAAATTTGGAAAAGTGCGTATGCTGATTTATTTATTTTCTTACTAAGGTCATCTATGTGGGCCTTCCAGTTAAGCTGGTTATCAAGGAATAAACCTAAGAATTTTGCTTCTTTAACTTCTTCAATGTCACAGTTGCTATGTCTGATATTTACTTTTGGTACTTCATTTCTTTGGTGAAAGTGCATTATTTTGGTTTTCTTTAAGTTTATAACAAAATTATTTTTGTTAAGCCAATCAATTATGTGCGATAGTGTATTATTTATGTCATCTTGATAAATACTGCGATCAATACATTTCACTATTGCAGTACTGGCGTCTGACGCTAACCTGTGGGACACCAAACATTATTAATCTAGAATCAGAAAAAGAACTCTTTTCAAATTTAGTTTTTTCGCATATTCTTGCTATCTCTGTACATTGCATTCTGTTGGAGAGATAAGATTCGAGAAGTTTTAAAATGTTTCCTCTGATACCGTAGCAATACAGTTTGTTTAATAAGACGTCGTGCTTTACATAATCGAAGGCTTTGGTCATATCTGTGTAAATAGCACAAATAGGAGCTTTTTGGTCTACTGCTAACATAATGCCACGCAAAAAATCAAAAATAGCCATGTTGATGGTGGTATTCTTTCTAAAGCCATTTTGTTCCTTGCACAATAAATTAAATTTATTGAGATAGCTGTACAGTGACTTATAAATAATCTTTTCGACAATTTTGGAAAATACGGAAATTTTAGCTATTATTATTATTTTTTTCTTCATATTACTTTTGTTATCTTTTTTATGAAGTGGTTTAATAATAACTTTCTTCAAGTCTTCAGGATAAATTCCATCAACAATGCCAAGGTTTATAATATGCGCTAATACGGGTGCTATAAGTTCATTTACAAATTTTATCACCTTTGTTGACATACCGTCAAACCCTACAGTACTTGTATTTTTAAGTGATCTTATAGCCGAAACAATGTCAGTTGTTAGAACCGGTTGCATAAACATTGATTGCCTTGTTACATTGTCCAATTTACTATCAAATTCCATATTAGTTTTATTAATATTCTCGATTTCATCTATAAAATAATTATTAAATGCATTCGCAATGTCAATAGGTTTTGAAAAGGTCAGGTCACAATTATTAATGGTCATTATTTGTTCTTTAGAAGAGAGTTTATTTTTGGTCTATTGACTATTTGCCATGTAGCTTTTGACTTATTCTGCGAGGTTTTTATAAAGTAATCATTTTGAGCTTTTTGTGTTAATCTTATAATTTTCTTATATTGTAAAGAGTATTTTTTAAAGTTAGTTTTATTTTTTAATACAGGATTTAGTTTGTATGCCCACAGTAATTTTCTTTGGTTTTTTACTACAGCTTTTTATGCCGCGCGATACCCATTTTACGTTTTTATTAGTATGAATAGTTATTATTTTATCAGGGAAGCAAAGTTTGTAGAATAGGGAGAACGTTTCATAAAATCTTTTGTAAACTATATTTGCATCGTTACTTTCGTGTACATCCTTAAAAGTTAAACTCCGAATGCATTCTCGGAATTTTTTGAGGTAACTGTGGAGTAGTCTTTTCTTACAACTTTCCAGAATTTTAAGCGGCATCTTTTATTTATGGGAACCTTGAGTATTTGTGACGTGTGATCAGAAAGGATGGGATCTATAATTTCAGCTTTACATCCTCTTCGTATGTTATGCGCGAAATGATCGATACATGTGTTACTACTAAGCCTCGTAGGTTGATTTATTTCTAATGTCAAGTTGTAACGTAGTACAAAACTCTCTAGTTCTAAAGTAATCCTATTCCTTTTTAACGTATCAATATTTAAATCGCCACATAACACTATTTTTTTTCTATTTAACAAACGTAACTTATTCAAAAAAATGTCAAGTCTATCATAACATGTTAAATAATTGTATTTAGGAATTCTATAAACACAAATTACAATGACAGAATAAGTTGTCAATTCAACTCCACAAATTTCAAAAACGCCTGACACAGAGACCTTAGCAATATCTGGCAGTTCTTTATATTGATGCCCAGTTCTAACTAAAATACAAGTCCCTCCACGATTTCTTTTGCGACTAAAGAAAGCGGCGGGATGGAAACCAGGAAGGTACAACAAACTTTCATGGCCAGATGCAATGAAATGTTCTGTTAAACAGAGAACGTCTACAATAGTTCCTTGATTTCAAGGTTTTTTAATTGAATAGTCAACATGTCTGATTTGTTTAGGAAACCGGCAATATTTTGGTGCAGAATATTGAGGGTATTAGAGGAAAAACTGCGAGTTATGTCGCTCTGTGCTAGTCGCAGATGTTGTCATAAACTTACAGGAGTGTCAATAAGATATATTTTGTCATTTATGTCAAATCCACATATTTCATAGTCAGTATTGACACTTTGAATATAAACAATCATATTATAAATATCATTAAAAATTGATTTCATTCCGGAGTAATTTATCATGCCCGTGCGTCTACTGAACATGGTATCATCGTATCTTAAATTCTTGTTACTATCCAGAAAATAAGCATGACCATGAGTAGCTGTATCCAGATATAACAAGTTATTGAATGTTTCCACTCTCGAATTATATAAGTAATTATTATTAAAGATTTATACGTTGGTGTGCATATAATTATGTTTGTATTTGTGATTTCTTGTAAAACTTGTCTTAATAATAAAATACTATCATAATATCTACATGTAACTTGGAAGTCCTCGCCACCTATCAATATAATGCAGTAGTCCATCATGGTGAAGTTTGCCAGTTTTTCTTCGATTCTGGATTCTGGTTCTTTCAGGAGAGCTTGAACATTTGCATGAGGTGTGATGTAGTGGCAAAGTCCACATTTATCTATCGCTTTTTCTGCAATGTCAAGCAATTTATTCCTGTTGTCGGTGCTTAAGATGCAAATTTTGCTACGTTTTAAATTACTGCTGTCCGAATCATTAGTAATTTGTTTAGTTGGTGTAACAGTATTTGATGTTTCAGTTTTGCTGTCTTGATGTGTAAAAGTATTTTTGCCAATATTTAAATCTGTTTGTGTTTGTTTGCATGCGTTTTCCGTTCTAAGTAGTTTACTACTACAGGCTGTCGATGTTTGGAGTTTTAATTTGGCTGGCGTGAGCGGTAGAATCATTTTTTTTAAAAAGAGTAAGTATGGAGTTTCTTGTGCATTCTTCTCCATAACTAGCTACTTTCCGAATGCACGGTAGAATCAACTTTTATTCCATTTAAATTTAAATTGTGACATTCAAAAGTGCCGCTTGGTGGCCCAGTTGAAATAAATATCTTTTGTCTTTTGTGAGAGCCGTTTTGCTGGTTTGGGTTTCCTTATTCAAAGTTTGTATTCAGCATTTAGATTTATTTCCAATAGATTTTTTTTTTGGAGTTGATGTTAGGCTACTCACTTGGAATTTCGTGTTTGAAACCTTTCGTTTAGAACCTGGAGTGGTACACTTGGCTTCTCCTGCACCCACCTTCTTATATAATTCTATGACACGATTACATTTATCCAGATCAGACTTTAAATTTTTATTCTCACAGAGCAAGTTGTCAACTTCCTGATTCGCGCTTTGCAACTTAATCATTAAATCATTGATCTCTTCGTGTAACGTCGCTTTGGTTTCATCGTCTCGTAGTGAAGTTTCTGGCGTACTCATAACAGTAGCATCGAAAAGTGACGTTTCTGAGAACGAGGTAGACTGGATTTGTTTTTTTCTCAGCGTTATGTTTTCATCCCCCATGTTAGTAATTTTTTGTTCAAATACTTAATTATTCCTACGTTGGTAACACTAATAGAACGTTTGGCCCTCTGGCGGCAAGTAGCGAAGTTCTTTTAGTTCGCCTAGTCAGCACTTGTGGCCGTTATGGCGCTAGTTGTCATACAATCTTTAGGGTCCAAAGTCTTTTAAATATCTTTTCGTAACGGTATTAATAATTTATTGTTTTTTGTTTTAATCACTTTGGTTCATAAAAATTGCCACTCAAGTAATTATTCTTATTAAATGTTTGAATTTGACGTTGTTACTTTAGAGGAAGCACTAATTTAATGTTTAGAACTCTAAAATAAAAGTGAGTACGTAACCCTAAGTTAATCGTTATAACATAAACTAAATGCTAGTAAAATGCCCATCAAAATCATTCCACCTTTTTTTAGAGTTTAATCGGAATTGACAAGCAGATTTTTTTCAAAACTGTTTTAATAAGTGCCTATACGGTACTTCTTACCAAAAATAAAAAAAGTTTCATTCATATTCATTTAGTAAAAAGCTGTTGTTTTGACATTACAAACAGACACTTTTTTTTATAATGTTTTGTTTAGATTAAGGCATCCTAAAGAAATAACAGTCTTCTAACTGCCCCATAAAACTTTAACTGTAGTTTAAGTAGTAAAATAACCGTCTGCCAAAAAAGAAAGAAAACAGTTTCTTTTATCTCATAACCACCCTAAGGTTTACTGGTAGAAAATGCCTGAGGCATTAAGTACGCCTTTGTACTTGTGCAAGTTTTATAAATAAATAATTATCCTCACCCCATCTTAGAACTTTTGTTTGGGATCCTCCAAATAGGGTTATAGCTCTAGACAAGTGTCATTCGATTGGTCACGTGGCTTTTCGATAGCGCTTGACATTCCCATACATTCTTGGGTCCTAGAAAAGTGATATTCTATCATCAAAAGCATGGTGATAGGGACTAGAAAAATTACAAAAATGTACCTCTGCAAATATCAAATGCAATGAAAATGTCAAGTGAACAATCTCTTAAATTTAGGCATTTCAAATATCGCCATCGCTAAGATCGAATGACTCTTGTCTAGGGCCTCTTCAAATTTTCCCAATCGCTATCGCCATGCTTTCGTTGGTAGAATGCCACTTAAGACGGTACCCTGACCAAAAAATCAGCACGAGATATGAGCATTCCTATTAGTCTAGCGGCACTGGTGGCGCATGAATTACAGTAGTGAATACGCCCAGATTATAGAATAAAATCTTTATAAAATCGAATTTTGGTCTTTTGAAAAAAAAAATCTACAAAAATGTTCGTTATTAAATTGTCTATCCATTAGTGTTAGTACAAAATATAATTAATAAACACTTTACGAGGAGATGCATAATATCAATAATTATTTCTCATTTTTATGTCTTTTTGGAAGGAGATTAGTGAAATATATACAACATTTAAAAAAAAACTAAATCCACCATTTTAGAATCAATATTATGTAGAAATTTAATATATTTTTATTAATTGATATTTATTTTTAAATAACGAGTAGATAGCTCCTAAAATCAGCACAAAAAACTGCTTGCGCGGCGTTTTGCTCGGGGTACCGCCTTAACTAGGGCCTCAATGCCGGTAGTAACAGTCACACAACTATCACAAAATAGTAGCACCAAGTTTGCTCACAATAAGGGACCGGGTTAAAACGGGAACGTTATACGATATAATAGCAAGCTCGCTTCATATCTGGCATAGTTCCAGAATCATTATAAAACTTTCTGCACGACTAAGTAGTATACTAATAAAATATTCAGCTATGTTGAAATTGTACGGTGCAAAGGATGCTCTTTGATTGATTGGCTTTTTCTAGCTGTGTGTAGTGTCATCTATCTACGGAGATAGAACTAACTATCATCTAACAAACTTTTGTTATACAAAATTGAAAGTGAACAGGCAGATTTCTGTCTGGCGATGGCATGGAAATCATCGACGTGAAATACCGCGAATATAGTATGCACTGCAGAAACGGGACAGCCCCATTAACTACTACTTGGCAACAAGCTAAGGAAAGCGTCGTTTTAACTGGCTTACTACAACCTGCGAGCCAAAATGTTACAACGGACTGCCAGCGCCTTCTCAATATCTGTTATGAATATAGGTACTTTCTTTTGGGGTGGCTTCGCCCGCGTGGGTGTCGTGAATCATCCCACAGGAATATACTACTGGGATAAAAAGAAGCCCATGTGCTATTCTAGGCTATAATATATTATAACCCTTTCGATGTCCACTCTGCCTCTCTGCCAGCTGTCATCGGTCGCTCAAATGTCCGGTCTGCCTCTCTGCCAATTTTTGACATTTTAAGGTTGTTCTTGTTTTTGGCTTGAAATATGTCAGTAAGGAGGATATTCTCGACAAATCTTGGTTTCATTCGATAGTTTAATAGACAATTATGAAAAAAAAATACCCCGCTGGTCTTTGGATCCGCCCAAGACCGTAATATTTATTTTTTAAATCTGTGCACAGGGCACACGCCCAGCTGAGATTTGGTAGGATTGTTCAAAACAATATCATGTATGAAATCTTAAAATTCCTCATCGAACCGACACCTAGAAAAAAAAACTCAGGGTCAAAGGTCACAAAAATGGGTCTTCGCGTTTTTCAGCAAAACGGTAAGTTTTATCATAAAGTTAGATTTAAAAAAAATTGTAGATCAGATAATCATCTATAAAAAATGTCAGCATACTTTTTTTCCTAAGAGCCACCGTTTTTAGGGTTCCGTACCCAAAGGGTAAAAACGGGACCCTATTACTGAGACTCCGCGGTCCGTCTGTCTGTCTGTCTGTCTGTCACCAGGCTGTATCTCATCAACCGTGATAGCTAGACAGTTGAAATTTTCACAGGTGATGTATATCTGTTGCCGCTACAACAACAAATACTAAAAAAAAAAAAATTAAGGGGGGCTCCCATACAATAAACGTGTTTTTTTTGCCGTTTTTTACGAAAATGGTACGGAACCCTTCGTGCGCGAGTCCGACTCGCACTTGGCCGGTTTTTTGAGATATAACGATTCAAAAATTCAAAAGAGTTGTAATCGTCACAGTCGTCGTGCCTTTGAGGCAGTGTACATGGCGCGTTTTTTTTTAATGTGGTTTCGCCGGTAGGCTTATTCCACGGATCTGTTGATCTGTTGTTGGATTCTAAGACAAAGCAGGTATACGACCATTCGAAGCCACGCAGACAATTTAATAGGAGATAGATGTTGCTCAAGGTTACACTGGTTGGCGTATAAAATGAGAGACTGGGTTTCTTTTTATTAGACATTCTCCTATTTATAATATTTTATGTAGTTACACTGAAAAAAAAAATTACTTGTTTTCCTCTTTTTGTGTAGTACCTGACGGCCTGATTGAGACACAGAACTGCACTCTCTGTAGAAAGTCCTGGCTGAAACCCGAACTGATTTTCATGCAGCACAAGATGTTCGTTTAGCTGGGTATCAAGCAGACCATCAAGCACCTTAACGACTATGGTTGCTAGAGAAATCCATACTAATATAAATATTATAAATGCGAAAGAAACTCTGTCAGTCTTTCTGTTACCTTTTTCCCTTAAACCGCTGAACTGATATAGATGAAAGTTGTTATGGAGATAGTTTGAGACCCGGGTAAGGACATAGGCTACTTTTTATTTCATAAAACACGATGGGAGCGAAATGGGGGGTGGGACTACCCCACCCATTTCGCTCCACCATTTGCATGAAACTTCTTATTACTGTTTAAACCGCTGAAACGATTTAGATGAAGTTTGGTATGGAGATAGTTTGAAACCATAAAAAGGACTTAAGCTACTTCTTTTTGCATAAACATGCAAGGGGAGAAATAGGGGATGGGGCGTTAGTTTTGTAGGTCTATAGTTCCTTTATCCGAAATATCACCTGTTTTACTTTTAACAAGTATGAATGACCAATACATAAATTGTACAGCAGTGCCAAAACGCTCGGTAAGTAAGGACGGTGTATTGTAAATGCTCGATACTGAGCCCATCATGTCCAGGGCACTTACCTTTAGAAGTAGACCTGATGCTCAGCATTCAGCATCTCACAAGAGCTCCCTAGCGGTGACTTTAAAACAAACTGATTTCTAGAAAGGTTCACAATATCCTTCGCATCACTCACACCATTCACACTAACAGGCAGGCCTGGCCGAATTCTCAATTTAATAGTACTCTTCTTGAAACCACGAAAATCACGTTTTGAATGCTTAGAAGCAATTATGTCCATCTTTATCTGTTCCTCGTGGTTCTAACACCATTTAAGTCGCGATTTGAAAAATGCCCTACTTTCCCACATGTAATCATCATACACTGGGCAAGTTCTGCCTCGCCAGCTTGTGAGCACAACTGACATGTTTATTCTGGCCTGTGATTTGATCGTTTTTCCTACGACTAAAAAACTTATTTCCCGCACCAAAAATTGACGACGAAAATATCACTACAACCAGTTAATGCCACAGAAAAATCAACCAATTTTAATCGCTTGTGAAATTCATTGCAATAAGTATTAATTTGTTCCTTGGTTCTTGCCCCCCATACTTTATTGTGAGCAATCACATCTTCAGGAATCCTGGGTGATAACATTTTTTTTTATTCAACTATCATAGGATAGATAATAGTCAGACCATAGTACGTCATTTCTTACGTAAATTTCAACAACAGAACTCAATGCCGAGTTTGTGACTTACTATACAGTGGTCTAGCCATCGCCTACAGCCGTGAGCTTCACACATAAAAGTGTTGGTATCACTGGATGGAAAACAGATGGATTTGTATTGATATAGGCAAACTGGGGTTAACCAGTTTGTCTATATCAACTTAAATCCATCTTTGATCCCCACAAAAGCATGACAGCTCACTCATCGTCTACAACAGCACACACCGTACCGAGGCAGTCTGCGAAATCCAGCAAGTTATCATTCGTATCGTTAGGCATATAACAGGACATCACAATAACAGGACTATTGTTTGTTACTATTTTTATTGCACACATGAGGGTTATTGCATTGTAACACTGACACATTTTGGAATTCGTTACTCCTCCATAACAGAGCAACACCGCCGTAATGTCGACCGCGAAACTTTCTGGCCGTCATGTAAACAGCTGATGTTCCCGTGACACTAAACTTGTCGTCAATGGTGCAAAGATATTGTACCTCCTCTGGCTGCAACCATGTCTCCTGCAAAGAAATTATATCGGCAGATCTACATAGTTCCTTAATGTTATTTACGATAGCATTCTGTACAATCTATCCATTGCGTTCCATACTACGGCCGACGTTATTTGAAATATTATTCTTATATCTTTGCTTATAATGCACGAATCTTCAAAAAAATACTCCTTTAGGCCATAAGTTTTCATCTAATAATAAAGGTTCTTTGTGATCAGATACAAAAAACTTGTATTGCCTTGTGGTCCGTCTGTTATTTAGCGTGTATTTTCTCTAAGGGAACTTTTTCTTGTGTCTTAGAAAGTATGTAATTAACAATATCGGCTTCCAGCGTATCCATTAGTTATAAAAATAGGTGTCTTCGTATCGGCAGCCTTAAGGCCGACCGTTTCGCACGCATCACCAGTCTGGCCCCTGTATCGGTAATTCGGTTTTTTCCTCCGACCTACGTACTGCCAATCATCCGCAATCTCGCTTTGTGTTGTCTTACTAGTAGCGTAGCTATATCTTTTCGCCTCTGTGGGTAGATTTGTTTCACTATCGAGTAGCTGCCGTGAATCATCTGCTCGCTGCGTTGACGGCGTCGCCGAGCGATTGCACCTTACACGTTAAACTGGTCCGAGCACAGCTGTTTATTATCACTGCACGACGACATTGATATTGTTCTATCTTTGACAGTATCTGCACTATCACAATCTATTACTGACGGTGTCTTATCTAAACTAAATATAACTAAAATTTGGCTAGATGCGACATATTCACCACGCTGAGAGTTTACTTGCAGCTGATGGAAGAAAACACGTTTCTTGCTTATTACCCTAATTAAGTCTGAGTTCTTCTAGCTGGTCGTTGGTTACGTAACTAGATTTGATGTTCTTCACCTGTTCACGTAGTACCAACAGATCATTTAGCAGTTGGGAAGCATCTAGGTGGTCGAATGGGATATGGGAAAGTTTTACAAGACCACGGGCCTCAAACAATAGTATTGCATCCGGGTCCACCACTTTCAATAAAGAAATTATGTCCAGCAAATCACGTTTTTCCTTGCCATTGTTTTACGAATGATTTTTTGTTTCACTGAGGGTAACGTTTCATACAGTAACGATTTCGACTGCTTTATTTCCTCACTCGTAAAAGAAGTTACACAAATTTTTATTAACTTATTTTCGTCCGCGACAGACAATTTATTCTGCAAAACAAAAACAACAATGTAACAATTCGTCGATTACGACATTGCACGAGTTACATTTCACAAATTAATGTTGACTTTTTTTAACGTGTCCTGCAGGTAATGATGAGCGCGCGCGACTTGTATGGTTATAAAGGCCTATATTCTGTAAACAAAAATGAGTTTTCTTGTGAGGTAGGGGTGAAAGTAGATAATTTTAAAATAAAAGAGCCCACTTATAAATTAATAAAATATTTATTCTGGAAGTTTTTTTTAGTTAATTGGCACGCAAAATTTAAGCTTTTCGTTCCACACACATTCACCGATTGGTTTTAAGGTTTAAGTTGTGTCGCCGACCATCATTAACATCGCCAGGATGAATTTCATCGTATTGTCGTCGAATGTATTCGCCGAGATCGTACATATTGTCTTGGCACTGAATTTTTGCAATGCTGATGACTAAGACAAGGAGGACCAGTAACTTCGACATTTTTAGATGCCCGATCTCTTGTGTAGATTGTTAGGATTTTAAAAGATCACTGCAAACTGTTTGCAAATTATTTCATATCGTATTTATAAAGCACACAAATTGGGGTTTAATTGATTATCACGATTAGGTTTACTGTGGACATAATGCTTTCGTGATTGTTATCATCAAATTTATGCTCATAAATTGGATGTTAGAGAAATAAGCGCAAATCAATTTATACACGTCAAATGAAGCTAACTGCGTCGTTAATTTATTTTCATGATAATCGCATTATGAAATGTTCAGTTTGAAAATAACGTTTGGTTAGAAAACAGCGTATTTATAACTACCTAAGAACCTTTAATCAAAAACGTACACGGTAAAGCTGCAGAACTCTTGTAAAAAACTTCTAAGCTGAGTGAAATTCTATCAAAAAATGCGTCGTAATAGCGATTTAGAAAAGTGTCAAATATGTATGGGGATGTCAAGTATGGGCGGTTACGCTTCTTGTCATGCAACTTCTTCTTATTATGAACCGATTAAGATGAAATTTGGTATGGAGATAGTTCCAGAACCTGAGAAGGACATATGATAGGCTACATGCATAAAACACGAAGGGGACGAATAGGGGAGAGGGTTAATTTTGTATTAATTTTAAGTAATAAGTAATTTTTTGTTAATTTTGTTAATTTAGATGGAATTTTGTGTAGAGATAGTTTGAGACCTTGGGAAGGTCATAGGCTATTTCTTTTTGCATAAAATACTAAGGGTGAGAAGTGGGAGAGAGGGTTAATTTTGTATGTTACTTCTTATCTTGCAACTTATTCTAATTATGAACCGATTTAGATGAAATTTGGTATGGAGATAGTTTGAGACCCTGAGAAGGACATAGGCTACTTGCATAAAACATGAAGGGGGAGAAATGGTGGATGGGGCGTTTGTTTTTTTATGAAACTTTTTAATAGGGCTTAAACCGACGAACCGATTTAGATGGAATTTGGTGGGTCTACCTTTTATAGCAGAACTTTTTATGTCATAATATTATTATGCATAACAACGGATAGCATAAACATCATTTCGCAGAAAATCGTTTGACATACACTCATTTATCATACATTCAAACTCATAATTTTGTAAGTCAGAATCATCTTTAGGCATAAATTTCAAATCGATAGTCATTAAAAGGCAGAACTATCGCATCGTAGAAAGTTCACAATCAGAATCGTCTTTTGGCATACATTTCATAACCATATTAATTGAAATACTCATCTATCACATTACAGATAATGCATAGTTAATTTTGTATTTTTACCCGACTGCCGAAGGAGGGTAATGTGTTTATCAGTCTATGTATGTATGTATGTATGTATGTTTGTTCCTATGTGGCGTTCCAGAGACCAAACGCGTTGGCCGATTTTGATGATTCATACGTCAATCGATTCGTCTTAACCCTGCGAGTGTCATAGGCTACGTTAAAATTGGATAATAGAAAAATGGCGGATTTTGGGCGCCATATTGTGGGGGTCCAAATTTTTTTTTTCTTCCATACCCATCGTGTGGGGTATCAAAATAAAGGGTTTTAAGAGTTGATTTCAAAAATATATAATACTTATATGTTTAAATGTATCTAATTCGAAAAAAACTTAACTAAAAAGTTATAAATAAAAATAAAAAAATCAAAAAATCAAAAAACCCGACTGCTTCAAAAGCGAACTAAAAAGACGTAAACAAGGAAAAAATCATGCTGTGCAGGCGGAGGATACACTAGATTTTGGTCAGCCAGCCCGCGAATATGTATCCTCCGACTGCACAGCATGATTTTTTCCTTGTTTACGTCTTTTTAGTTCGCTTTTGAAGCAGTCGGGTTTTTTGAATTTTTTTTTTTTTTTACCATAATAAAAGATTGATTGAACACATTTTTTGTGTTTTAATTCGCTTTATGAAGCATACAAACCTGCAAACAAGCATACACCATGCATACAGCAAGCATGCAGTATTCAAACAAGCATACACCATGCGTGCAGCAAGCATGCAGCACACAAACAAGCATACACCATGCATGCAGCAAGCATGCAGCATTCAAACAAGCATACACCATGCATTCAGCAAGCATGCAACATCCAAGCAAGCATGCAAGTGAGCATGCAGCAAGCAAACATGCAAACAAGCATGCAACAGGCATGCAGCAATCATGCAACATGCAAGCAAGAATGCAAGTGAGCATGCAGCAGGCATGGTTTCTGTCACGGCGCCGGCGCTGCGGGGCTCCAGCGGTCCCACGCGAGCGTATCGTCGCAGATGGTTTTAACGCTCACCACCGCAGCTTCGGCTTGCTGGCCGGCTTCACCAGCCAGCCTCAGCCGCGGCGGCGTCCGTTATTAAACCACCTGCTCCTCAGCTCGCAGGCCGCCTCGCCCCTACATGCCTACGCGGACTTAAATTACACTCTAGGGGTAGGGCAGACAAGACTACGTGGAGTTGGTTTTGCAGCGATTCGTTTCTGTCACTAACTTTTGCAACACAACATAATGACTTTTAAAGACAGTATATCAATTTCAATTTAAGGTTAAGAATGCTATTTTTTATAGAAGTGCCTAATAAAATTATTCCAAATGAATTTCTACCATCTTCATAATATGCATAGTGAAATTATGCCAAATAAAATTCTGCCATCTTGAAAGTAAGCCATTGTAAATTCGGAAATAGAAACATTCGGCCAAACAATAATTATACTAAAAAAAAATATGCCTTAAGAATATTCGTTTAAAGAAGATTATGCCAAGTGTGTTATGCCAAATAAATTTCGGAGTATCAAGATTCTGCCAGATAGAGGGAACCCGGAATTTGGTATATAGATAGTTTGAGACCTTGGGAAGGACATAGGCTACTTCTTTGAGCTTCAAAATCGAAGGGGTTAAATGGGAGGGGTTCATTTTGTAAAAAAAATTGTAAGAAACTTTATATGCAATTTCTTCTTATTTTGAACCGATTTAGATGCAATTTGGTATGGAGATAGTTCGAGAACCTGAGAAGGACATATGATAGGTTACTTGCATGAAACACGAAGGAGGAGGAATAGGCGGAGGTTTAATTTTGTATGAAACTTCTTAATAGAGCATAAATCGATAAACTAATTTAGGTGAAAGTTGATATGGAGATAGTTTGAGACCCGGGAAAGGACACAGGCAATTTTTTTTCATAAAACACGAATGGGAGAGTAATGAGGCATTGTTAATTTTGTATGTTACTTCTCATCATGCAACATCTTCTTATTATGAACCGATTTAGATGAAATTTGGTATGGAGATAGTTTGAGACCCTGAAAAGGACATAGGCTACTTCTTTGAGCTTCAAAATCGAAGGGGAGAAATGGGTGGGGTTTATCTTGTAAGAAACTTCTTAATAAGCAAATTCTTCTTATTATGAACCGATTTAGATGCAATTTGGTATGGAGATAGTTCGAGAACCAGAGAAGGACATATGATAGGTTACTTGCATAAAACACGAAGGAGGAGTAATAGGCGGAGGGTTAATGTTGTATGAAACTTCTTAATAGAGCTAAATCGATGAACCGATGTAGATGGAATTAGGTATAGAGATAGTTTCAGGCCATAGTAAGGACATAGGGTACTTCTTTGTGCTTAAAAATTGAAGGGGGGTAATGGGAGGGGTTAGTTTTGTATGAAACTTCATACTATGGGGATTGATTCACTTCAAACTTTGAGGCAATACTTTCGTAACAAATAATTAATGTTTAGTTATTGTTTTTTTTTATTACACTTAAAAGGGGTTTGGGTTGTAAAGATATGTTGTAAAACTTTTCTTCACGAAGCTGACTTTTGGCAGGTGGTAGTAGAAACACAGTAAACATAAGTTAAGAAAAGATTTTTGTAAATTCGAATTTTAAGGGGGTAAATGGGACAGCTGAACTTTGTACGAAACTTTTTATTGCGGCTTCCGATTTAGTTGAAACTTTACAGGCATATTTTTGACAACAAATGATTGAGATCTACATATTTATTTAGATTATCTAATGGGATGAGGCTTCGTATTACGCAATATGGGTAAAATATAATGGTTGCCAATATAATAACAGGTTTGAGAAAAGGGGAAAGTGTGTTCATACTCCGAATTCTAATAATCTCCACTGACCTATCACTGTTAACAAAGCTAAAGGGTAGCAGGGGTGCATTTGGAAAAGCCATGCTTTACCCACGGCCAGCTACATTTAGGTGCTTCTGTTCGCGTATGTCCAGGGCCCAGAATATGTATGTATTAGCATCAAATGACTACATAGTATATAGTAGCGTCCTTAAATGTTGTACCTATGATTCATGGCATAATTAAGGAATGTCAATTAACTACATATACAATTTATGATAGATATCTATATTTATCTTCAATTTGCAGCAAAGCAGAACCCATGAGTCTATAGTTTATTTGTTTCCTTTTTTAACTATTTAACCTATACCAACCTGTATTGACTAACGTCTTCAATTAAACAAGTTAATTGTTTTTACGTTAATGCTGCCTGTACCTATACAGGCTGACTTTTCCAAGTGGGCGTGGATGGTCAAATAATCACTATGAAGAATAGCACAAAACTATCAAAGGAGTCAAGGGGCCGATTTTGATTAAAACTAAAACTGCAACATTGAATTTTCTCACCCTGTATGTCGATAAACAGAAATAATTGTTAATATCTATGTAAACGCGGGTAAAGCTGCGGGTAACAGCTAGTTTTTTATAAATTAAACAGGAACAAACAAATAAACACGATAAAAAAGAACGCGGACTGGCATGTCCGTGGTAGAATACTCATTTAAAAAAAACCCTCAACCCAGTTACTGGGTTTACGTTACCCATTGATGAGAGTGGCAGACTTTTGACTTCCAATGACTGGCAAATATTTACAATTGACAGCCGTAAGAGACGGCTTTGCGCTCTGTGATTTTTATCGCAAAAATGTTTCAAGATATCTAATGAATGGTCACCCATCCAGAGATCGGTGCTTCATCAGAGATCGATCCACGCAGTTGTTTTTACTCAGCCACGATTACTTGTTACGACAAAATATTCTAAATACTTTCATACAAGATCCAGTGTATTCTGTACTCAACGAATCCACTAAAACTTGTTCTGACAGAATCCAACCCGGGTTTTAAGCCTGAAACAATATTTTGTTTTAATTTGGAACTGTTCGCAGACATGGTGAGATTACCAACATAAATACAGAATACATTAATTCTGCTAGGCGTACCGGATTCATTTTATACGAGGTTCATTTTCCGGATTTGTTTAGCTGCATGAGTTTTATAACCACAATTACAAAAAATAGATAGGTTTCTTAGATGCTTGTAACTACACAATATTTTTAACAATGCGTAGTAAGAGGCTAAGGCCCAGACCTAACTCAACCAATGATTAAATCTATTTACCATGGTTTCAAATCGCGGTACCTTGCGTTTTTCATAAATTTTTACACGACTGCCGGTAATGTGTTTATCCGGCATATTATGTACGAGTATGTATGTCCATTTCTAGCACGCTCTAGAGCCCAAACGTTCCGTTGACGGATAATAAAATATAAGGTGTCGTTGGATTTGTCTCAGATGTGGGAGTAACATAAGCTAACTAATTTTTAAATATACCTCCAAAAAAAAGGGAAAGATCCAATTTTTTTTCTCCTTCTTAATAATATGGGTATCGAATGAAAGCTTTTAAATAGACCATTCCAAAAATATATATTATACTACTTGTAAGTTACTATTTTGGAACAAATTTAAGATAAGCGTAATTTTGATAGCAAAATATTTTTTGACCACATAACGTATTTGGCGAACTCGTTCATTAATAAAACTAAAGGTCTGAATAAAAACAATTTATAATAAAAACAAAAAATTCGACTGCTAAAAAATAATTAACTTAAAAGAGTAAACAAGTACTAGATATAATTTATACATTAAATGTTATGAGTGCTGCAGGCGGGGACTAACAAAAAATAAAGAAAATCCACCAACATTTTGTTTGTTACCGCTCTGGCAGCACCTCATAAAATATAATGTATAAATTAGACATATAACTTGTTCTTCTCTTTTCATTTAATTATTAGAATAACAAAACACGGTATAATAATTTTTTAAACCTTGTAAATTTTAATGTGACGTTCAAAAGTGCCGCTTGGTGGCCTAGTTGAAATAAAATATCTTTGTCTTTGTCAAATGGTCACTTAGTACATAACTCTCCAACTTTTTTGACAATTTGCGAGGTAAACAATTGAGAAATAAACGCAATTTAATATTATTGGTTACCATATTTAACCATTGGTTGAGTTAACTACGGATCGTAAACTGGGTCAGAGTGCGGAGCAAACTTAGCTGTTTTTCATTCATGATTATCATTTTAGCTGTCTCATTTTCATGTCATAGACCGGGTGAAAGAACTTTCTTCCCTCCACGGAGGAAAGAAAGGTCTTTGCTCGCATTGGGACTACGTAGGTTCACAATAATATATCATAATTCATAAATATATTTTTAAATGTTTTTGTTATTATTAATGATAGGCTCGCGCGGAATAATAATAAATAATTCAAATTAAATTCTTAGGGGCTGCTGATTTGGTCTCCTCCTTCTTCTTCCGAGCTGTATCCCATTTCAAGCCGGGACGGCTCACCTTATTTTCGGGCACCAGAGCAATCTTGCCTGAGTTGTCTGGGTCGAGCAGTTTTTTCTATAATATGAGTTTTGTCATGCTAGTTTACGATGTAGCCAGATTTCATCTTTGACCTCTCTTTTACTCAGGTATATGTTGATTATCGCTTAAAATGCATTTAAAAGTAAAGTCTGTTTTGAAAATATTTTTATTTTGGTTTTCTTTGTGTTCAGCAATCAACAAAGTTCAAACTCAAAGAAAACTAAATAAGAATTATTCTTAATTTATTATAATAATGGATCTTAAGATTAGATACCAAATTAACAATATTTTTTTGTACTCAGTTGAAACACAAAGTACGGATTTATATCGAAACGGAGCATAGAAACAGGAGCCGCAAAAAAGAACAAAGAAATACTGATAAACAATGGACAACACTGATTACGGCAGAATTGCCGTTTCTGTGCCGTAACGGTATAGTGGAGCCAATCAAGGTGCGTTCTCAGTCATCGAACCTTGCAAATACAGCTCAAAACCATTTACGAATTTTACTGGCGGTATTCAAACGATATTCAAACGATTTTATTCTGTAGAAATATTTATGACTTTTAACAAACTATTTGCAAAAACAAACTATTTGCTTTTCGAAAAAGATTTTTCGTTTATTTTACGAAGGATTAGAAAACTTATATGATAACAATATTTTCAGTTTCAGAATATTTCCACCAACATGATAGGCACATAAACTACAATGAAACAGCTATGGTCAATGACAGGCTGATTTATACAACGACAATTATTACTACAGAGAGATCATAGGTGTCGCTACTGTTTATATTTTGTTACACATTCTAACATAAACAAATACTTTCGATGTTAAATGCATGTAAAGCAATAATCAACATATACTTGAGTAAATAATTGACACATATGTATACAAGTAAAATTTCAAAATTTAAAAAACCCCTGCCACATTTATCTTGCGAAAACACTCCATTGAAACAGTAAAATGCTCATAACTTTTGAAAAGCTAAACCGATTTTATTCAAACATAGCTAAAAACACTCTCGACAAAAACATCTTTCAAAAAAAAAAAAAAATTGAATCAAAATCGTTTCATCCGTTTAGGCGCTATGATGCCACAGACAGACACACAGACACACGTGAAGCTTATAACATCCCTCTTTTTCCGGCGGGAGTTAATTAAAAATAAGACAAAAATTGTATTTTGCTATATATCTGCAGTGATAACGGTTACATACATACATGCATAATTATATCATAATTATGTAATGTATCTATAACAATTTTTTTATGTTTCGTTATTTTACTCCTGCAACCTTAACTAGGTTATCGCTCCTCCTAGAGGGAGGCCTTCCAAAGCAGATTCGTCTGGTACACAGTCTCCACTCCAGAACTTTTCGGTCCAGGTTCTGTTCTGCGTGCGTCCCATAGACGCACAGGACAGGTCAACGTGGTGACACTTGGGGGAGGCCTATTAATCACAGTGGACGTCTTTCAGCTCAAATGATGAAGGTGATGATGCTGTTACTTAACTTTGAATTTTGTTAAAATCTCGTTACTCTGAAAACGCGTAACTATAAGAAACAGATGAAAGGCAGAAAAAATGAAAATGTGATATTAGACCCAATGCCGTTCACAATAGCGGCTTAATTTTATTGAAACCCTGTATTGGAGTAGAAACGATACGGTTTTATGTCATGTGGTCGTAAGAATTGAGCGTATGAACTTTTATTTATCTAGAAATTTCTTTGTGACTATTAAGCCACAGAGACATAAAGAAAAAAAAGGACATTTTTGAAGAAAGGGGTCAATCCAAGGGAATGCACAAACGAAGGTTAAGTAGGGGATGAAACAAGCCAGATAAAATGAAAAAAAAGAAGAACTAAAAGAGCAGTGATTATACGACAATATTGTTTACCCATAGGGGATGAATAACTCGATGAAAAGGAGTATGTAAGGATCGTAGCAGGTGTCGGAACTGTATTCTACCTATTCCTATGGGAAATAGGCAAACAAGTTGTAAGTATATGATTTTATGTATGTGTTTATATTGACGATCTGTGAATTTTGTAGAAATTATTCTATGGACTGGATACTGAACCGATTTTTAAAACTCTTTCACCAGTCATTACAGCTACATTATTCCCGAGTAACATAGGCTACTTTTATCCCGACAAAATATCAGATCCTGCGGGGTGAGCCAGGAAATGAAGCCGTTGGAGAGAAGCTTGTGGAAAATAATTACACAGACAGAGAACTGAACAGAAATGGATCAAGTTCATATAGGAACTTCATACATCACTTACTAGGAAGGCATAGCCTCCACATAGTAATACGAGTAATCATACATAATTCGTGACAAAATGAGAGATAAAAAGTATAACAGTGAATACAGTTATTTTAAGGTTCCATTCTTAAAAAAGAAATAAGGAACCTTATAATAGAGTCTAGCAAACGAAAGTAGAGACTGAAATAGCGCGGCAAGTTAAAAAAATATCAGCATAGCAACCCCAAAAATGTATGAAATACCTGAAATTTGATTTTCTAGAATTATTCATTTTACTTCGTCTGAATAAAAATACTATACCTAGGTACTTTTTGATATTATGCATCAATCTTAATAAAAAACCAACAGTATTCTATAATAATTTTGCTTTATTCACTACCATTATCGATCAAAATCTGAATCTAAGACTTCCGTGTAAAAAGATTCATAAGAGTCACAAGAATCACTGTTTCATACTACTTTAATAATTAAACTTTCTAAATTATTTTCTGTAATTCTGTGCCTTTCTTTATTTTTTATTTTCAACATGTATGACATGATCAGTCATTTTATTTCACTCTTCTGCTATCTTTTTCATCTGGTTCTGGGTTCTTATCCTATCTTTCTGCTTTAAATCCGTAAGTTTTTCAATAGTTTTCACTATCTCATCCATCACTGCTACATCCTTCAGATATTCTGTAAAAGAAAAAAAAAAAAAATGACAATTCAACTTTATTTATAATGGTATGATAAATAATCATAATGCATTATTATGAAGGTATATAACTTATTATAAAATGAATGTGAATCAAAATAGAGAAAAAAATTAACAAAAAGATAAATAGTGATTACAAATTAAAACAAAGTGTCAACTTATTAGCGTCATAATAACTTATGAAATCTAGCACCACATGTAAACAATCTGGTTTTTGTCTGAATTCGGCGTCTTTCTCCTGTTGTTTTTCTTGATATTTAGACATCATGCGAAACAGCATCTCTCGTAATCTATATACATTTTCCAAAAACACGACATCTTGTTTTGGCAAATTGAGGTTGACATTAGTATAACATTGCCATAAAAAAGTTTGCAAAAAAGAGTGTCTACTTTCGTTTGCCAGACTCTATCACTTCGTTGTCTGTCTGTAATGTCCGTGTGTTAAGATGTTTTCACTGGAACGCCTGAAGATATCAAGTTGCAATTAATATCATATACCTGTGTATATGATATTAATGGCAACTTGATATCTTCAGGCGTCGTAATTTTTCACATCTCTAAGGGATGGCAGACCTGTGTCTGCCATCCCTTAGCCAAACTATGCGGGCGTTGATATCGCATATTTGACGATATAGAATCAAAACCTATAGGTTACTTCCGGTTGACTTACAAACATGAAATTTGTCTAGAAAAAAATGCCTTATT
The DNA here is from genome assembly GCA_949775005.1 of Orthosia gothica. NCBI lineage: Eukaryota > Metazoa > Arthropoda > Insecta > Lepidoptera > Noctuidae > Orthosia > Orthosia gothica. The sequence goes on from CATKRY010000040.1 coordinate 61,227, forward strand.
AGCAAAAGTAAAGGGAAAATGTGCCAACTATAAATTAAAAGAAGACTAGTAAACTGACCGCGACCTAATTATGTCGATGTATGAAGACAACCCTTTTCCAACGCCAAAGTCGTTTTTATCCCTCAATCCAGTTTATGTTTTCGTAAAATTAGTGTTCGGTGCTTTCATTGTTTATGAGTATCAGAAATGTTACCTATTTATTTGGTGAATCTAGCTGTTTGTACAGAACTTTCTTTGCGCGTCACGGACTTGCTTTTATATAAAGTTTAATCACAAACTCATTATGCCTCCCTTGTCGGTACCTACAATCAATAAATTTCTAAATAAATAAATCTGTATACGTTTTCTTAAGGAATTTACAAATGCTACAAATATTCAACAAAAAAAATGTTAGTCTAATTAGTCTAACATAAAAGACTACCGCTAGTCTTTTATGTTAGGCTAATTAGACGGAACCACGCGGATGAAACCGTGAGGCGTCCGCACGCCTCACGGTTTCACCCGCGTGGTTCCCATTCCCGTGGGAATACAGGGATAAAAAGAATGTATCAGCCGGGGATAGTGCAGCTTCCCAAGGGTGAAAGAATTTTTGAAATCGATCTAGTAGTTTTTAAGTTTATTCGTTGCATACTTAAATATAAAAATACAATTTTTTCCTCTTTATAATAATATTAGTATAGAATACAGTACCTTTGCCGCTTCACATTTGGGATCGATATATATTTTCTAACTAGCATATTTCTGACGCTGATTTCTTTTTCTTTTCTATTCATAAAAAGGAATATTTTTGAACACATTTTAAACAAAAATAAAGATCCTTTAAACCGCCAACGTGTTCCCGTGTAGGACATACCGTTTAGATGTTCACGACCCCTGAATCACCCTGAAAACGATTTCAGGCTATCGTTTGAAAGCCAATATGTCACAAACCGTCCGGCCGGAAATTAAAATATTCTGAAAATTTAAGGTACGTGATGATTTTTCAAGATAAATTCTTTGATGAAACTTTTAGGACACCTTTGTGATGATAAATTTGATTCATGCGAGGTCACGTTGACCCCTGATGTACGAGATCCGGAAATATTCCTTTAGAAATTTAGTACAGCTTCAAAAATCTTGTCCTATTTTTGGCATTCCAAATGCGATCGAGATTGCTCGAATGCCAAAATATAAGGGATTAATCACGTGCCATTTCGATAGCCCTTGGCAACACCATAGCGATAAGACACATATAAGCGACAAAATCAGTGACAAAAAGGAACAGTGATGGCCCAGTGGTAACGGCCGCGACTTACAAGTTGTAGGTCGTTGGTTCGAACCCAGGCAGGCGATTTACTTTGTGTAAATTATTTAATCACCACTGCTCTCAAAAACGGTGAAGGAAAGCATCGTGAGGAAACCGGCATGTCCTAGAAACAAAAAATTCGAAGACGTGTGCCATCCACCAACCCGCACTGGGCCCGCGTGGTGGATTACGACCCATTCCCTCTCACAGAGAGGAGGCCTGTGTCCCAGCAGTGGGAACATTAATAGGCTGATGATGATGAAGCGACAAAATCAGAGATGAAGATTCAAAGCAGTTTCTACTAAGAGGAAAATAATAAAAATCACTTCCCACGGAATAATATTTAAAAGAGACTCAACTTGCTAAAAAAACACTTTCAGAAGAGACCGTATCGTTTAGGATGGATGACTAACTGGGACGGAACTACCAAATGCTACTTTTTAATTATTCTGCTATAGTCATGAGTAAAATTGTTTAAGAGAATGGCAATTGTCTTTAAATTCTGCCTTAGTTCTCGTACTCTTGGATTTCGTATTTACTCTCAATATCATAGTTTTAAAAAACGAGCACCTTTCGTTCCAGTAGATCATAAAATGGTATGGTATTGTGGTAGTTGGTGTTTAATTGCATACTAAGGATATATCGTGTGACCCAGTAACATTTTCGTTTACCAACACACCAACTATCAACTATAGTTCTATCAGCGAAAATACGCAACGACGTTTAAATCTTTAGACTCTTAGGCCCTTTCCTGATGAAGCGACAGAATTCAATTTGCGTCAATAGGCGATCTCGGTCGGATATCGGATACACTTATTTTCAAAGAAATGTTACAAAAATTGCAAGGGTTTGCTGATGCAGTGCTAATTAACTACCACTGAGGATTAGCTTCTTTCATCTTGGAAAACAATCGGTTACATTGAAGAGTAGCTCCGGAAAAAATCCAGGTGTTTGCACAAAGCGATATAAGGTAAAATTTGCAGAATACTCAGTAATGAGTTCCTGAAACAATATGCATGCAACCAAAGTAACATCAGAACTAAAAAATACATGCGCCAAAAACTCCGCAGAGGCTCTATGGACAGACTTTTGAAAAAATACGAAAAGCCTTTGTTTGTCGAAGGCTCAGGCCTCGTATTTATTTATGAAAATTGAGCCTAATCCGTATTTGCACAGGCCAGGCATAGCAAACATCTATCGTTCCAAAAATGAATATTTCATTGACTGAAGTGCCACTGCAACGCTATTGGGACTACAGAATTGTAAGGCACAGGTTTTTGTGCTTCTAATAGTGGTAAATTTTGAGGCTTTTAATATAATAATTTAATTTATTTTAAATTCAGAAAATATACAGTCCGTTAGTTATAGGTCTACCAGAATCTCATGGCAAATGTGGAAATAAAAATTTGTTGTGTGCAATACTGGGGAAATTGGATTCAACGATCTTGATACTGTTTAATTTTTATTTATGTATTTAGTATTAATGAACATGAGGTACCTATTTTATAGTAGTCACAGCGGATCTTTGTGTCTCTGAAGTAGGCTCTGCCAATTAATGCGTAAGAACTAGTTTGTCATCGAGTATACTGCATAGAGTAAGCGAGATAGGATGATGCGACATACATAAGCGAGTGAAAGACACAGTTATACAATGCTATCTTCACCTTCAACATTGACACAAACTGCGCAGGGTCTTGCAACCAATTCTGAGACACAAAGATCCGCTGTGAGTGAGAATTATAGGTAAGTATGTGTATGAAGAATTTTGTTATACATTTCTTAACATAGGAAAAATAAATCAATTGAATATTAATTTAAGTACTAATTTATTATATATCATTTAAATCATACTAATAACTTAAAACAGCATTCAGAATTAGAAAACTAGAATACGATTCCATGAACTCCACTGGCATTTCAAAAACTTGTATCTTTGTAGTTTTATGTCATCTCTCTCCATCAAAATTGTTCTTTTTCATTGGCATTTAACATATTCAAAACCAATCTCTTTATGTATAAAGTCTGTAAACAATAATAAAATGTATCATGTTACTTATAGTCATTCATCATCATCAGTCTATATATACTTTTTTTATGTAAGTTTTATGGCCTCCGCTCCACTATCCCGAGATCGCTTCTGTCAATGATTTTACAAATTGTCCAGTTGCGTAGACAGTTGAGACACAAAACTACACCAATAATATATCACAATATCCACTAGGAATCAATTTGCAAATAATATTAACAGCCACTGAACTTCACTCGACAAAAGCCCGCCAAAAACTCCCGTCTATATATACGTCCCACTGCAGGGTGCAGATTATTACTTATTATTTTTCTTACGTCAAAGATTCTCTATCTCCGTTAAAATCAATATCTTGTCGAAGAATTAGTAACAGTTACATTACTGTTGCCATCTCCTTCCGGCCATCATTCGATGTGCCCTGACCTACGATTTACCATATAATAGTAATGGAAAGAAATAAAAATTAAGTAAGAAAACTATAAAATAAACTAAAAGTATCAAAACAAGTCAGTCCAACTTACCGGTCCACTCTACGACGCACTTTAAAATCAAAGATTGAGTTTGATTTACGCTTTCTTCTGCCCTTATTTTATGATACACATTGAAAACAATATGTCTCGCTTGAGATCGAAGTGGGTTTTTCGTCATTTTCACAAAAATAACAAATTTTCAAGATAATATCAAAAATTTTCAGCAGCGGTTGACACCTCAAGTACTTTGATTTGACAGGTGACAATTGACATTGCCATATGCAAATCACAATTTAAAAAAAATAAAAAATGCCATGAGATTCTGGTAGACCTATAGTAACAAATACTTTTAAACTAGTGTTATTAATACATGTCAAAACAAGTAAATATTGACAATATGAGGAAATTAAACGAGAATTTACTGAATTGTCAGTGTTGATAAAATATAATAACCTAAAAAAACATTTTATGTCAGCTAAAATAAATATATAAAAAATATATATATAAAAAAATACATATATCCTAACAAGTTCAATTAAAGTTTTCAAAAGCACGGGTAATAAGTAGAGAGAACTTGTTGTGTATGTATTTATTTTACTATTATAATATACTTTATTGTGTACACCACCTAAGTGATTACAGCACAAATCATTTATAAAGATAAGTGTACAATGTGCGATCTTATCGCACAGGGCAATCTCTTACAGACCCTCACATACAGACTTTATACCCTTGGGTATAAAAAATAAATAACTAACTAAAATTTCCAACTACTTAGAATTTCATGAATAATTTAATTTGTAAAAGCAAACTTTAGACATGTTATTGTGTATCTAACTGTTTTATGCACAAATGTGACGACTGCCAAAGACCTTAAAATGGCAGCCGGGACCAACGGCTTATCGGCCTTTCCGAGCCAAGGAGGAAACTCGGTATGTTGAAAATGGTCAACCATCCACGGACCGACCTCGTGAAGCGTTGGTTAACCTTGAATATCGTATCTATTTAGCCACGAGCTAAACGCACGCCTTGCAGTTACCTAAACTATACAAAGGAAAATATATGTTAGTTAGAACATACAAGGCATCCTCTGGCAGAATTGTATTAAGCTGAGTGATGACCTTTTTGCGTGGTTGTGACGCATACTTTGTTGTATTCGTATTTAAATTATTCGTTTTGTTTTTTATGGTTTGCGTCTGGATTGACGCAAATAAACTTTTTTCTGTCTTTGTGAGAAAATACTATCATTGATAAAAAGCTACACTATAATTCGGTGCCTTATGCTAATATTTGTGTACTTCCCTTAATCCCTTCAATATCAACCAAATTGGCGAAACGGTCAAATTAGATACCCCGATAAAAAATTATTTACGCTAATTCTATGTTACAACAAGTAAAATTGGATGATTACCACAAAACAAACTATAATGGTCTGGGGTAAATAACTGGGGTTAATTAACTTTATTCCACATTGTGTATTGCCCATATCTAAGTACAATCAGAATAAAATCTTAGTAATATTTTGTTCTACACATAATTTAACTTACATACATACATAAACTCGTGCCTTTTCCTTAGAATTTGAACTTCAGAAGATATGACACAGAACGAGGAAAAACGGTCGTCAGTTTTTTTAGTTTGGTTTAGTCAGTTAAGTCTGCTTATTACGTAGGATTACCAAGAGTATTTTCTTATCTTCAAACCCTTTTAACCCTTCTGCCTGTGTATGTATGTTAAATCTCTGAGGTGAACTAATTAAATATATTGTGTGTGGTACCTTAAAGAGAGCTATTTCACTGGAACTTTATCCTCATCGGTCATCTCATCGCATCAAAGGCATCGCTGTTCAGCGTATGAAGCCACAGCCCGGCCTCCACACCCCTTGCTGCCTATTACTTCCTACTTGCCGTTTTAACAGCCTATTTGTTCTGCTGCTTACTTTACTGCCTACCAACCCGTGTGCCTGCTTGTCCGTCGTGGTTCCTGCTCACCTACCTAACTCGAGCATTCCTCGTCTTGTGAAATTCCTGTCCGTCCTGCTGCCTGCTTAGCTGTGCAACCCACGTCGTGCGAAGACGGCCCTTAGTTTTATACTCAATATCTTTTTTCATAATTTAAATTTTAATAACTCTTATTTTTACTAACGTGGTTTACGTTTAGCTCTTCTGAGCTAAACGTAACGTTACACCCCCTGCCATTTTATATCCGTGTAGTTCAACAATGGTCGGGTAGGGGCCAGTAGTTTTCCTATAGTTTTGGGCAATCGATCCACTAAACCTACCAAATCCATTGTCCAATACATTTTTTTGTCCATAATACTAATATACTAATAATATATATTATATATATATTAATATTATAAAGCTGAAGATTTTGTTTGTTTGTTTGTTTGAACGCGCTAATCTCAGGAACTACGGGTTGGAATTGCAACATTCTTTTTGTGATGGGTAGTCTATTTATCGAGGAAGGTTATAGGCTATATAACATCACGCTACGACCAATAGGAACGGAGCATAAATGAAAAATGATGCTAAAACTGAAAAAAAAACCTGTTTGTGAGTTTCCGTTGCGTGCGCTGCGTAAACGGTTTTAGTTACGCAGCAATCATGTATGTAGGGTAGGTAGGGTGGGAGGGGTATGTAGGGCAGGTAGGGTAGATGGATAGGTGGGTAGCCAGTTGACGGGAGCGAAGCCGCGTGGGACAGCTAGTTTACAATAATCCTGCACCAACCGGGGATTGTCCTTGGGTGCAGTTGCGTAGTGCATACAGGGATAATCGTCGGTTGGGTGTCAAATTTCCTGATACATGCCTAACGGGGCCTCTATGAGTTGGCCTCGGCTCCTCGCTCGCCTTTCAAAGGTCCGGGACCCTAAGGCCCCAAGAAAGACAAAAAAAATGTAATTCAACTTGTTTTATATATAATATAAGAATTATGCGTCACAAATGCGAAGATGATAAAATTCAAAGACAAAACAAATGTTGTAACAAAAATAGTTAAAAAACTAAGAAACACGCCTTATTAGAAAACCAAACAAAACAGTAGAAAATTATTTTCAATAAATTTAAATAGTGTGATTAATAAAAAAAAGTATTTTATTGTAAAAATCGTGGGGTGGTTTTTAAGATAATTTTCAAATTGACTCTTCTTTCACCAATAGCTGTCAATAGACATCAAGCACCCGACGCTTTGTCGTTCACGCTGAGCCGTTTTTCAGGCGCCTCCTCTCCGGAAAATTTATTTAATACATGTACTTGGCAGGTAGACACGGTAGTTCCTTGCGCCAAGTACATGTTACTTGGCGCAAGGAACTACCGTGTCTTCGGATTTAACAAAAAATTAAACCATACGCATGCCTAAGCACGCGGCATGGTACTTGGCACAAAGACACTACCGGGTATCGGATATAAAAAATTGCTAGTCCTAAATATCCTGGTAAGGATAATGAGACAAACTATTATATGAAAATCGCGAATTTGGACTTTAGCGCTGACACCGTTTTGACACATCATGGTACGGGGTCTGATTAAACTTATTAGCTTTATTTATATAAATATGCATATATGGTCTAGCAAATTTATGATCAGTCTTCCAGTGGAAATTAAGGGCGAGAGCCAAATGTTTAAACCACTGGTATTTTTTGTCTGCATGGTATATCTGAGTGATGTATGGTGCAGATTACCGTGGACTGAACCTCACAGAATAAGCTCCTTTGTACTACTAAATGGTGCTTTACTGAATAGACGAGCTGTATATCCAGTTAACTCAATGGTAGCATGTCCTCCCGCTCTAAATGTTTCAACATACAAAGATGCTAGAAGCTTACTATGTACCAATAAATAGACTTCAGAAAAGTTCCACACGAGAAGGTTACGGTTGGCCACATAGAAAGTGACTGCAGCTACGTTAAAATTTTTAAGACTCCTTAGTCTAGAGTAACTCTTAGTTTAGAGTATATTATATCAGTACTAAAATGCAAGTGTTACATCTGCATTATATCTTTGAATAAAGTTAATTTTACATGATTAGATTGTTTTTTTTTCCTCCTATAATATTTCTTACCTGGGTAACAAAACGAACATCTTTTTTATTAAAATCCTAAGTTTAGTGTTATCGGGGAAACCGTTTATCCGAAGAAATCTTTGCTTTTATTATGCATTGTATACTCTCATAATAATTAAATTGTTGATTTATTCATATTTGGAGACTTTACGAGTATTCTCTTATGCAATAATGGGTTTTCTTCGATGAGAGAATCAGCATTTCTATTCACCGTAGCTACTGCCAGCGTTCTGGGTACTTTAATTTTTTGTTGGGCAATGAGCTTCTTTCCCTCTGCCCTTCTAATACGCGCTTGTACACTTTGTTTGTAGTTCATTATTTATGTACGTTCCTTTGGAAGTTCTCCATCTAGGCAGACCAATGAACTGGTGAAGGTTGTGGGAATCGGCTGGATGTGAGACGCACGGAACCGGTCAATGTAGCCACACTTGGAGGAGGCCTATGTTCAGCAGTGGATAGCAGACAATGCAGACAGTGGCAGTGGCAGTAGCAGTTGTTCGGCTGAAATGATGATGATGATGACGTTGTTTATTACTCTTATTTTTTTGTTAAATTATGTTGTAAATACTAAACCCTACCACAAAGTAATAAGTGTTTAGAATTTACTTCATTCATTTCATTTATGAACGTACTAAAATCCAGTATCATAATCTGTAAGTCAATATCGCATGCGAGCAAAACATTTTGACCGAATACTGCTTCAACTCCAATCCATATTTGTATCGTCAATCCGTCGACGTTCATATGTATTTTGATCTCTCCGATTTCAGCTCGGCTATTATTACTTCGCTACATTGCATCGTTTCATATTTGGTTTCATGATATAACATTGACTGACTGTCAATTGCTTCATTTTGTTTCGTAACTTGTTTTCTGTTTTGTTTGATTTTCATAATTCATTTATTAGTTTATTCTCGCACTGGAAGGCCTTGCATTAATTACACCAATGGAGTATAAACTTATAATAACAAAAACCAGACAAGTGCGTGTCGGGCCACACGCATTAATAGGATTCCGTAGTTGCATAATAATGCGAACTAATAAGAGGGCTTTTTGTTGTTATGTAGCGTTGTGAGGATCTCAACTGAAAATAATTGAATGATACTAATATCAAAATTAGTCTGTTATTAGTCACATCGCAGTCACCGTGCGAGCCTACGCAAGCTGCCCGGTTTTGCCTGCCTACCTGCGGACTGCCGTCGCGCGAGCCGGTGCCAGCGTAGCCTACCCTGCGCACACCTAGCTGCTACAGTTCCGGTGACCTATCCTACCTGTGAAGGGACGGTACCCCACTTATATTTTATCCGCGGGTGGATATTGTTCAGAACTGAGTGGCGCTTAAAACCCACGACCTAGCTGTAATTTAGAACCTAAAATATATGTATTAACTTTTCAAGCTGTTTTCTTAACTTCCTTCTAACTACCAGTTAGCGGCCTGCGCAGCTTACCTAGCGCAGACCGAGTCGTTACAGTGGCGCCCAGGCTTAATATTACTATCCGTCACACAGTTCTGAACCAATACCTATCACGCTTGCTCCTTATACATCGTTGCGGTATAGAATAAGTTGTGTTATTATCGGTCGCTACTAATAGTCCTTTTTGTAATAATGGGAACTCACCCGATTAATTTCATACACTTAAGGAAGGCTGAATTAGAGTATGAAGTCTTGATACAGGGCGGTGAAATTGGTACTTGCCTAAGCTTAAGGAAACAAATAAACAATTTGTGTAAAAAATACACCACAGCATTGATGAAAATGAGGATTAATTTGCGTTAAAGGCAACAATAGGTGAATACCAATTGATGTTAGGTGCCTAACTTTTCGCATTTAGATAGTTATCATTGGTGCTGGTTGGTCGTGAATCATAGTTTAGTTTTGAAAACAAGCTGACTTTAGGTGAATGTTCTAACGCAAATGATTCTATCGTACAGTTTTGTTATCTGTAACAAGCAGCATTTTGTTGGTTATTCACACATAAGGCAATTTCTAAGTTGATTGGTGGTGAATTCATATAGTACTATTACTACTACTGGTACTATTGTTCCTACAACCATGGAACGAAAGCGATCATGGCTCTACCCCATTGATTTCTTTTCCCTATACCAATGGCCCTACACCATAGGTATTCTGCAGAGTAGTTAAACTTTAAATGTGCGTGAATAATTAGCAACCTAGTTTTTACAGTGAATTGTTCTTTGAAAAAATCCTGACCTAAACAGGGGTTTATCTATTTACCCTTGGCTGCTGGGGTCCTAAGCTTCTTTGGTACCAAACTACTGGTCAGTTGGTGATCACACTAATCTCATCCACTAGAGTACGTCACCAGAACTAACATGAGACATTTTCATGTCGGGTAGGAAACCAGCCAAAAGTGTTACTGGCTGGCTTCTGAACTAGATAGTGGAAAGTATAGTAAGTTCTAGAGGATTTTATACAGGTAAAATCCTCTCTCTGCAGCCGGGGTACTGTAGCGTTGTAAGGATCTCAACTGAAAATAGTCGAATGATACTAATATCAAAATTAGTCTGGTATTAGTCACATCTCTAAAAATACGGCACAACTCTAACTTTCCGGAATGCTATCACTCGGTCATTTCGATTCCGGTGTCTTAGCGGATAACTATCTTTCGATCCTCACGACTCTGTGTGCCCCGATTTAGGGGTTCTTCGTACGGGCTCTTCGTACGGGCGTACCGTCCGGCTTACTGCATGCTGCCCGGCCTACCGCGGGCTACCGCCGCACGAGCCGGTGCGCTGCCAAAGGACGTAGCGGCGTGCGCAGCCTACCCTGCGCACCCCTAGCCGCTACAGTCCCTGCGGCCTACTGCTAAGCCTGCCGCGGTCTACCGCCGCGCGTCCCCACGTCTGCCACGTGCTGTCAAGGGACGCTCTCTTCGTTCGGGCTGAGAGCTTGATTTTTTCCCACTGCTGCACGCTGCCAACTACTTGCACGCTGCACACTACACACACCGCCAGGTTCTTGACCTGCATACCTGCGGCCTACCACCGTTCGAGCCTACGCACGCTGCCCGGTTTTGCCTGCCTACCTGCGGCCTGCCGTCGCGCGAGCCAGTGCCAGCGCAGCCTACCCTGCGCACCCCTAGCTGCTACAGTTCCGGTGACCTATCGCTGTGCTGATGCTGACTGGTCCCCGCGTCTACCACGGGCTGCCAAGGGACGGAACCCCACTTATATTTTATCCGCGGGTGGATATTGTTCAGAACTGAGTGGCGCTTAAAACCCACGACCTAGCTGTAATATAGAACCTAAAATATATATATTAACTTTTCAAGCTGTTTTCTTAACTTCCTTCTATCTACCAGTTAGCAGCCTGCGCAGCTTACCTAGCGCAGACCGAGCCGTTACAGTTACATGAACATTAAAACGTTTTTAGCGGCTCACAACGTCTAAAAACGGGTCCACATAGGATGATGGTAACTGAAGAAGGAGTTATAAAATCCAACTCCACTAGTGAAGTTAGAAAAATATTATCTATTTCGGTACCACCGCGGGTAGAGACAAGCGTTTGTAATAAAGATTTAAAACCAGCGTCACTTATAAATTGAATACTGCAGTATTGCCGTTACGGAGATAGACTTCGTTAAAATCTCCAAATATTACAAATTGAAAAAAAAAGTATGAGTTTTTTCAAACAACCTACTCAACCAAAAAGTAAAATCAAATTATTCAATGATAGGAACAAACAATAAACGTAAATAAGCTGCAATAAATAATCTATATGAAGGACGTCAATTGCGAAAGGAGTGGGTACGAGCGCGCGTTAGAGCCACGGAGATGCCCGGAGTGGTATGGTTCGTTCCTGGATCCTCGAACGCACGCTTCTTGTTTTTTTCTCTTAAGAAATTTGAAAAATTTTGAATGCATTCACTATTTCATTCTTTTAAGCTTTGCGCTACTGAATTAGTGATGTAGTCGGGTCGGATATTGACTTTACAGATGGATATCGACGAAACAAAAGAAGTAATTTAATATTTCTTTAAGATAATAGCCCGCCTTTATGAGCTTAATTAAATAAGTACATAATTTCAAATTGATTTTATTCATAATATATATTTAAATAAGGCATCAAATAAAAACAATAAAAACAAGTCTTATTTTTTCGAATTAAGAAAATCGGGTATCTATCGTTATCGATAATGTAATTAAAAATGCAATTTGTTATACTGGACTGATGTGCCCATGGTTGAGTATTAATAAATATCGACCTATGAATGTCAACCTTACGGCAAATGCAATTAAGTTTGGCATTTAAACAAAATTTTACTATTCCAAGTACATTTTATAAGTTGATCGACTATTACTCGTAAACTTCTAAAGCCTATTAGCTGTGATAGTTTTCCTTTTTATTTCGTTATAAATACTACTGCCGTGTTTTTTTTTATATAACCAAGAAAAACCATTTCGCTGGCAAGGATGGGGGGACAATTGATTCAAACAAAAATTTGCAATTTAAAGCTTATTTTTACGCAAACAGATCTCTGAATCGAAATATGGTTCTGACAGAACCGTAATATTTTTGAATGGTCTATCCAACGATACCCCACACCATGGGATAGACGAGAAAAAAACAACGGCCCCACTTTACCTCCACTTTACATATTTTTTTCTTGATTTTATTTAACCACTTTGTCGGCATTATTAATATGATTATCCATACCAAATTATAGCTTTGTAGTACAAAGAGTCTGCAGCTGAACAGCGGACGGACAGACGGACATAGCAAAACTACAAGGGTTCCTTGTTGACTTCGGAACCCTATTAATAACAGGTATGCTCAGGATGTTCCATTACGATAAAAATTATCGAAACCCAAAGCTACAACATAGTCATATTTGTGTGTCATAGGATTGTTTGTTGACAAGCCTAAAATCACATCATCATATAAATTCAGCCTCGCTTTTGATTCTAAATATCATTTTTATTACTTACTAGCTGTTCCCCACCGCTTCAGTCACGTCAAAAACGTATAACTGTAACAATATAGTTTTTATTTCGGCTTGAAACCCTATTTCTTTTTCATAATCATACTCATTATAATAATCATAATCATTTTTATTTGTGTAACATAGGTAGTAAATACAGTTCTTAAATTAAAGTTCGTAGGTCGCTATGTTATGCCAAGAAGCGTACAAATATTATAGTTACATGAGAAATACAATGACAAACAAAATATTATTCATGCGAGAGGTAAACACAAGTTATTTGGTAGGTATGACAAAATTAATAGAATATTATGTTAAATAAATAACAACAAAATTATAAATGTCACAATAAGGAGTAATTTCTACAGTCAAAAAAATTAAATATTTGTCATGCAAGAGGTAAATACAAATTTTTTGGTAGGTATGTCAAAATGAATAGGATATTTTTTTTAAATAACGACAAAATTATGAATATCAAAATATGGAGTAATTTCTGCAGTCAATGCATAAATAATAATCATAAATTACAATTAGTCACAATATTCAATTAAATATTGTTTCACCAGTCAAATCAATAGATAGGTTACGTTATTTTATCATTCAGAAATTCATCAGTCGTATAATAACATTTTTCAATTAGTAACAGTTTTTTTTTTTTTTGAAAAGTGTAACATTCAAATTTTTTATGGCATCTGGTAATTTATTATAAATGCGCAGTGCCGTGCCTAAAACGCTCTTACTCACTAAGGCAGTCTTACAACGCTGATTGCTTAAAGAGTTTGCGTATTGGCTACGAATCGGAACATCTCGTAACGTCGACACCTTTTCGAATAACCTCATGTTTGTTTTGACGAAAACACTAATTTCAAAAATTTCATATTGAAGGTAAGGTAAGTAGTATTTTAAGCGATCTAAAGAATGGTACACATCTATCATCAATATTAAGACCACACATTGATCTTATGCATCTTTTTTTGTGCCCTAAAAACGACGTCTTTATCAGTAGAATTGCCCCAAAAAATTATACCATATCGCAAAATTGATGCTACTAAGCCATGATATGCTACTAGTAGCGAATCTTTATTTATTTTTCTCGAAATTTGGAAAAGTGCGTATGCTGATTTATTTATTTTCTTACTAAGGTCATCTATGTGGGCCTTCCAGTTAAGCTGGTTATCAAGGAATAAACCTAAGAATTTTGCTTCTTTAACTTCTTCAATGTCACAGTTGCTATGTCTGATATTTACTTTTGGTACTTCATTTCTTTGGTGAAAGTGCATTATTTTGGTTTTCTTTAAGTTTATAACAAAATTATTTTTGTTAAGCCAATCAATTATGTGCGATAGTGTATTATTTATGTCATCTTGATAAATACTGCGATCAATACATTTCACTATTGCAGTACTGGCGTCTGACGCTAACCTGTGGGACACCAAACATTATTAATCTAGAATCAGAAAAAGAACTCTTTTCAAATTTAGTTTTTTCGCATATTCTTGCTATCTCTGTACATTGCATTCTGTTGGAGAGATAAGATTCGAGAAGTTTTAAAATGTTTCCTCTGATACCGTAGCAATACAGTTTGTTTAATAAGACGTCGTGCTTTACATAATCGAAGGCTTTGGTCATATCTGTGTAAATAGCACAAATAGGAGCTTTTTGGTCTACTGCTAACATAATGCCACGCAAAAAATCAAAAATAGCCATGTTGATGGTGGTATTCTTTCTAAAGCCATTTTGTTCCTTGCACAATAAATTAAATTTATTGAGATAGCTGTACAGTGACTTATAAATAATCTTTTCGACAATTTTGGAAAATACGGAAATTTTAGCTATTATTATTATTTTTTTTTTTTTCTTCATATTACTTTTGTTATCTTTTTTATGAAGTGGTTTAATAATAACTTTCTTCAAGTCTTCAGGATAAATTCCATCAACAATGCCAAGGTTTATAATATGCGCTAATACGGGTGCTATAAGTTCATTTACAAATTTTATCACCTTTGTTGACATACCGTCAAACCCTACAGTACTTGTATTTTTAAGTGATCTTATAGCCGAAACAATGTCAGTTGTTAGAACCGGTTGCATAAACATTGATTGCCTTGTTACATTGTCCAATTTACTATCAAATTCCATATTAGTTTTATTAATATTCTCGATTTCATCTATAAAATAATTATTAAATGCATTCGCAATGTCAATAGGTTTTGAAAAGGTCAGGTCACAATTATTAATGGTCATTATTTGTTCTTTAGAAGAGAGTTTATTTTTGGTCTATTGACTATTTGCCATGTAGCTTTTGACTTATTCTGCGAGGTTTTTATAAAGTAATCATTTTGAGCTTTTTGTGTTAATCTTATAATTTTCTTATATTGTAAAGAGTATTTTTTAAAGTTAGTTTTATTTTTTAATACAGGATTTAGTTTGTATGCCCACAGTAATTTTCTTTGGTTTTTTACTACAGCTTTTTATGCCGCGCGATACCCATTTTACGTTTTTATTAGTATGAATAGTTATTATTTTATCAGGGAAGCAAAGTTTGTAGAATAGGGAGAACGTTTCATAAAATCTTTTGTAAACTATATTGGCATCGTTACTTTCGTGTACATCCTTAAAAGTTAAACTCCGAATGCATTCTCGGAATTTTTTGAGGTAACTGTGGAGTAGTCTTTTCTTACAACTTTCCAGAATTTTAAGCGGCATCTTTTATTTATGGGAACCCTGAGTATTTGTGACGTGTGATCAGAAAGGATGGGATCTATAATTTCAGCTTTACATCCTCTTCGTATGTTATGCGCGAAATGATCGATACATGTGTTACTACTAAGCCTCGTAGGTTGATTTATTTCTAATGTCAAGTTGTAACGTAGTACAAAACTCTCTAGTGCTAAAGTAATCCTATTCCTTTTTAACGTATCAATATTTAAATCGCCACATAACACTATTTTTTTTCTATTTAACAAACGTAACTTATTCAAAAAAATGTCAAGTCTATCATAACATGTTAAATAATTGTATTTAGGAATTCTATAAACACAAATTACAATGACAGAATAAGTTGTCAATTCAACTCCACAAATTTCAAAAACGCCTGACACAGAGACCTTAGCAATATCTGGCAGTTCTTTATATTGATGCCCAGTTCTAACTAAAATACAAGTCCCTCCACGATTTCTTTTGCGACTAAAGAAAGCGGCGGGATGGAAACCAGGAAGGTACAACAAACTTTCATGGCCAGATGCAATGAAATGTTCTGTTAAACAGAGAACGTCTACAATAGTTCCTTGATTTCAAGGTTTTTTAATTGAATAGTCAACATGTCTGATTTGTTTAGGAAACCGGCAATATTTTGGTGCAGAATATTGAGGGTATTAGAGGAAAAACTGCGAGTTATGTCGCTCTGTGCTAGTCGCAGATGTTGTCATAAACTTACAGGAGTGTCAATAAGATATATTTTGTCATTTATGTCAAATCCACATATTTCATAGTCAGTATTGACACTTTGAATATAAACAATCATATTATAAATATCATTAAAAATTGATTTCATTCCGGAGTAATTTATCATGCCCGTGCGTCTACTGAACATGGTATCATCGTATCTTAAATTCTTGTTACTATCCAGAAAATAAGCATGACCATGAGTAGCTGTATCCAGATATAACAAGTTATTGAATGTTTCCACTCTCGAATTATATAAGTAATTATTATTAAAGATTTATACGTTGGTGTGCATATAATTATGTTTGTATTTGTGATTTCTTGTAAAACTTGTCTTAATAATAAAATACTATCATAATATCTACATGTAACTTGGAAGTCCTCGCCACCTATCAATATAATGCAGTAGTCCATCATGGTGAAGTTTGCCAGTTTTTCTTCGATTCTGGATTCTGGTTCTTTCAGGAGAGCTTGAACATTTGCATGAGGTGTGATGTAGTGGCAAAGTCCACATTTATCTATCGCTTTTTCTGCAATGTCAAGCAATTTATTCCTATTGTCGGTGCTTAAGATGCAAATTTTGCTACGTTTTAAATTACTGCTGTCCGAATCATTAGTAATTTGTTTAGTTGGTGTAACAGTATTTGATGTTTCAGTTTTGCTGTCTTGATGTGTAAAAGTATTTTTGCCAATATTTAAATCTGTTTGTGTTTGTTTGCATGCGTTTTCCGTTCTAAGTAGTTTACTACTACAGGCTGTCGATGTTTGGAGTTTTAATTTGGCTGGCGTGAGCGGTAGAATCTTTTTTTTTAAAAAGAGTAAGTATGGAGTTTCTTGTGCATTCTTCTCCATAACTAGCTACTTTCCGAATGCACGGTAGAATCAACTTTTATTCCATTTAAATTTAAATTGTGACATTCAAAAGTGCCGCTTGGTGGCCCAGTTGAAATAAATATCTTTTGTCTTTTGTGAGAGCCGTTTTGCTGGTTTGGGTTTCCTTATTCAAAGTTTGTATTCAGCATTTAGATTTATTTCCAATAGATTTTTTTTTTGGAGTTGATGTTAGGCTACTCACTTGGAATTTCGTGTTTGAAACCTTTCGTTTAGAACCTGGAGTGGTACACTTGGCTTCTCCTGCACCCACCTTCTTATATAATTCTATGACACGATTACATTTATCCAGATCAGACTTTAAATTTTTATTCTCACAGAGCAAGTTGTCAACTTCCTGATTCGCGCTTTGCAACTTAATCATTAAATCATTGATCTCTTCGTGTAACGTCGCTTTGGTTTCATCGTCTCGTAGTGAAGTTTCTGGCGTACTCATAACAGTAGCATCGAAAAGTGACGTTTCTGAGAACGAGGTAGACTGGATTTGTTTTTTTCTCAGCGTTATGTTTTCATCCCCCATGTTAGTAATTTTTTGTTCAAATACTTAATTATTCCTACGTTGGTAACACTAATAGAACGTTTGGCCCTCTGGCGGCAAGTAGCGAAGTTCTTTTAGTTCGCCTAGTCAGCACTTGTGGCCGTTATGGCGCTAGTTGTCATACAATCTTTAGGGTCCAAAGTCTTTTAAATATCTTTTCGTAACGGTATTAATAATTTATTGTTTTTTGTTTTAATCACTTTGGTTCATAAAAATTGCCACTCAAGTAATTATTCTTATTAAATGTTTGAATTTGACGTTGTTACTTTAGAGGAAGCACTAATTTAATGTTTAGAACTCTAAAATAAAAGTGAGTACGTAACCCTAAGTTAATCGTTATAACATAAACTAAATGCTAGTAAAATGCCCATCAAAATCATTCCACCTTTTTTTAGAGTTTAATCGGAATTGACAAGCAGATTTTTTTCAAAACTGTTTTAATAAGTGCCTATACGGTACTTCTTACCAAAAATAAAAAAAGTTTCATTCATATTCATTTAGTAAAAAGCTGTTGTTTTGACATTACAAACAGACACTTTTTTTTATAATGTTTTGTTTAGATTAAGGCATCCTAAAGAAATAACAGTCTTCTAACTGCCCCATAAAACTTTAACTGTAGTTTAAGTAGTAAAATAACCGTCTGCCAAAAAAGAAAGAAAACAGTTTCTTTTATCTCATAACCACCCTAAGGTTTACTGGTAGAAAATGCCTGAGGCATTAAGTACGCCTTTGTACTTGTGCAAGTTTTATAAATAAATAATTATCCTCACCCCATCTTAGAACTTTTGTTTGGGATCCTCCAAATAGGGTTATAGCTCTAGACAAGTGTCATTCGATTGGTCACGTGGCTTTTCGATAGCGCTTGACATTCCCATACATTCTTGGGTCCTAGAAAAGTGATATTCTATCATCAAAAGCATGGTGATAGGGACTAGAAAAATTACAAAAATGTACCTCTGCAAATATCAAATGCAATGAAAATGTCAAGTGAACAATCTCTTAAATTTAGGCATTTCAAATATCGCCATCGCTAAGATCGAATGACTCTTGTCTAGGGCCTCTTCAAATTTTCCCAATCGCTATCGCCATGCTTTCGTTGGTAGAATGCCACTTAAGACGGTACCCTGACCAAAAAATCAGCACGAGATATGAGCATTCCTATTAGTCTAGCGGCACTGGTGGCGCATGAATTACAGTAGTGAATACGCCCAGATTATAGAATAAAATCTTTATAAAATCGAATTTTGGTCTTTTGAAAAAAAAAATCTACAAAAATGTTCGTTATTAAATTGTCTATCCATTAGTGTTAGTACAAAATATAATTAATAAACACTTTACGAGGAGATGCATAATATCAATAATTATTTCTCATTTTTATGTCTTTTTGGAAGGAGATTAGTGAAATATATACAACATTTAAAAAAAAACTAAATCCACCATTTTAGAATCAATATTATGTAGAAATTTAATATATTTTTATTAATTGATATTTATTTTTAAATAACGAGTAGATAGCTCCTAAAATCAGCACAAAAAACTGCTTGCGCGGCGTTTTGCTCGGGGTACCGCCTTAACTAGGGCCTCAATGCCGGTAGTAACAGTCACACAACTATCACAAAATAGTAGCACCAAGTTTGCTCACAATAAGGGACCGGGTTAAAACGGGAACGTTATACGATATAATAGCAAGCTCGCTTCATATCTGGCATAGTTCCAGAATCATTATAAAACTTTCTGCACGACTAAGTAGTATACTAATAAAATATTCAGCTATGTTGAAATTGTACGGTGCAAAGGATGCTCTTTGATTGATTGGCTTTTTCTAGCTGTGTGTAGTGTCATCTATCTACGGAGATAGAACTAACTATCATCTAACAAACTTTTGTTATACAAAATTGAAAGTGAACAGGCAGATTTCTGTCTGGCGATGGCATGGAAATCATCGACGTGAAATACCGCGAATATAGTATGCACTGCAGAAACGGGACAGCCCCATTAACTACTACTTGGCAACAAGCTAAGGAAAGCGTCGTTTTAACTGGCTTACTACAACCTGCGAGCCAAAATGTTACAACGGACTGCCAGCGCCTTCTCAATATCTGTTATGAATATAGGTACTTTCTTTTGGGGTGGCTTCGCCCGTGTGGGTGTCGTGAATCATCCCACAGGAATATACTACTGGGATAAAAAGAAGCCCATGTGCTATTCTAGGCTATAATATATTATAACCCTTTCGATGTCCACTCTGCCTCTCTGCCAGCTGTCATCGGTCGCTCAAATGTCCGGTCTGCCTCTCTGCCAATTTTTGACATTTTAAGGTTGTTCTTGTTTTTGGCTTGAAATATGTCAGTAAGGAGGATATTCTCGACAAATCTTGGTTTCATTCGATAGTTTAATAGACAATTATGAAAAAAAAATACCCCGCTGGTCTTTGGATCCGCCCAAGACCGTAATATTTATTTTTTAAATCTGTGCACAGGGCACACGCCCAGCTGAGATTTGGTAGGATTGTTCAAAACAATATCATGTATGAAATCTTAAAATTCCTCATCGAACCGACACCTAGAAAAAAAAACTCAGGGTCAAAGGTCACAAAAATGGGTCTTCGCGTTTTTCAGCAAAACGGTAAGTTTTATCATAAAGTTAGATTTAAAAAAAATTGTAGATCAGATAATCATCTATAAAAAATGTCAGCATACTTTTTTTCCTAAGAGCCACCGTTTTTAGGGTTCCGTACCCAAAGGGTAAAAACGGGACCCTATTACTGAGACTCCGCGGTCCGTCTGTCTGTCTGTCACCAGGCTGTATCTCATCAACCGTGATAGCTAGACAGTTGAAATTTTCACAGGTGATGTATATCTGTTGCCGCTACAACAACAAATACTAAAAAAAAAAAAATTAAGGGGGGCTCCCATACAATAAACGTGTTTTTTTTGCCGTTTTTTACGAAAATGGTACGGAACCCTTCGTGCGCGAGTCCGACTCGCACTTGGCCGGTTTTTTGAGATATAACGATTCAAAAATTCAAAAGAGTTGTAATCGTCACAGTCGTCGTGCCTTTGAGGCAGTGTACATGGCGCGTTTTTTTTTAATGTGGTTTCGCCGGTAGGCTTATTCCACGGATCTGTTGATCTGTTGTTG
>CATKRY010000041.1:0-51811 GCA_949775005.1 Orthosia gothica
CGTCACGGATTACAAAAGGAACATTTCACACCGATTGATCCGGGCACATCCCGGTGTTGTAGTTAGTACAATTAACCGCTTGTTATATGCTCAACGAAAACCGCTCTTACTGTTTTTAAATAAGGGCAATGTCGAAGCTATGGACGTGCGGTTAGCTGTACAATAACAGGTCAGGTTGACGAGAGACGGCATAAGTCTACAAATCAACCAATAATCCTTGGATTGAGGTACAACCGGCGTCACATGACTGTGACGGGTACAGAGGGGCTATGAAACAAGCGAATCAAATGAACGAGTATAATATCTATATATACTTATTATAAAGCTGAAGAGTTTGTTTGTTTGTTTGAACGCGCTAATCTCAGGCATTACTGCTTGGAATTTAAAAATTCTTTTTGTGTTGGATAATCCATTTATCGAGGAAGGTTATAGGCTATATAACATCACGCTACGACCAACAGGAGCGGAGCATAAATGAAAAATGTTGCAAAAACGGAAAAAAATATTCCTTTTTGAGAGCTTCCGAGCTGCGTGACGCGGGTTCGATGCCCGCACGGAACAAATATTTGTATGTCCTACAAGATAGTTGTTCCGGCTCTGAGTGTTTGTGTATGTGAGTTTATATTTTGTAAATGTGAGTATTTGCAAACGCACCCACGATACAGGAAGAAATTTCTAGTGTGGAGCAAGGGTTAATAAAAAAAGAAAATTAAATCAAAAAACCGTAAATCTTTCGATTCTGACTAATCATCAAATAGAAAATAAATATATTCACCATAAGGGGTTTTTGTTACGAAAACTATTTTGCCACGTTTACCACACGCCCCCACGAAAAAACAATTCTGTATTTCTTGAATTTATTAATATCTGCTAGTTTCGTGGCCAAACATTGATTGAACCCACATCCAACCATATTTGACACCTTCCCGTTCGACTCCATCTTTCATACCGTCGTTAATTTATTGCTTCTCTTTGTTATTTATTTATAACCAAGTTGGACCATAGAGATAGAGTGTGGGTCAGAATGGCGGGTGTATTGTTGCAGAAATGAATATTTTATATCTGAAAGGAATGTACCAGCAATGTACTTAAATGTACCTTTAATTAAATTCAATGTACCTCCATGAAACAAGAAAAATCACAATTATAAAGTGAGCCGCAGTCCTGACAGTCAGAATGGCGGGTGAATACTGATATGAATGTAATAGATATCTTATGGTTATCTAATATTTAGCAGAGGAATGTACCTTCAACGTACCTCATAAAATATAATCTGAAAATACAATGCGACGAGTATTAATCGAGAAAATCAAGACAACAAATTTTGACGCCTGCCACTTTTTTCATAGCAATATGAGTATAGTTGAATTTGCTCATATTGAAAATTTGGAGCTAGGATGCACACATTTTAGCGTTCTACAGTAATGAATATATTATATAATAATATGAAAGGAATGTACCAGCAATGTACTTGAATGTACCTTTAATTAAATTCAATGTACCTCCATGAAACATGAACCATTATAATAATAAAGTAAGCCGCAGTTCTGACAGTCAGAATGATGTTTGATTACTGATAATTAATGTTATATTTACCAGAGGAATGTACCTTCAACCTAATTCATAAAAATATAATCTGAAAATACAATGCAACGAGTAACTAAAGAGGAAAACAAGAAAATAAATTTTGAGGCCTGCCATTTTTTTCATAGCAATAGGGAATGTCCGTGACTACCGCCGGACCCCGACGCCAAGTAGTCACGCTCAGGGGCGGCCGTACTTTAAGTTCACTCGTCAATGTTGCGGGGAATATGGCCCTCCGGAGCAACTGGGCAGATTCGCAACTGGACAGATTCTCAGCTGGACAGTTTCTCAACTGGACAGAACGTGTACAATCCATGACAAAATTAAAATAGGTGACAAGGGAATATAGACATTATGCAAAGGTGGTCCAGATAGGAAAGTGGACGATTTGCCCCGAGAGCAAGGGCTGACTCTTTTCAAAGCGACAAGATTGAAGATATTGAAATACCTAAATATCAAGTTAAAGACTTCTTTATTAATGATAATGGTCGTGCAGATAAAATAATTGTGTTTGGCAGACAAGCAGCAAGAGGTTTAATAAAAATAACAGACATATGTTATGGGGATGGTATCTACATTCAAAATTGCACCGAAACCGTTTTACCAGCTTTTCTCGCTTCATGTTGACATAACCAAGTGTACCGATTGTTAACTTTGTACCAGTACTGTTTATTCATTTACCAAATAAGTCACAGGAAACGTATACACGAATGTTTAGAAAAAAAATATATCATAAACCTCAATATCATTTTTGAAGACCTATCCTTAGATACCCCACACGTATGGGTTGGATGAAAAAAAAAAAATTAAATTAAAATTAAGTTTTTATTGTGGGTAACGTGTCACTGCCCCATCGTCGCAGGCTGTGGTGCTACCACAGTCCAACCACGATGACGAGGAGAGTAGTGACAGGGTTAAAAACGTAAGTACCCAGTACAATGAGGAATTGAGGAGTGCTTTGGAGTGTGCTATTCGGGAGTATCGCTACATGCCACCCGAACTTAGGCCACGATTACCTCGTTTGCCCATGCATAATAAGAATATGGCGCTGGTGGCTGTTCTGGATTCGTAGTTGTCAAACTATTTTGATGACTGCGAAGACCTCACTGATACACATTCGATCACATGTACTGCGCAGCTGTAGCGGCATGTCGTGTAGCTCACGTCAAGTTTGTAGATGACAGAGCTACACGACCGAAACCAGCCGTACCGGCTTGGCAGTGCAGGATCGAACGTCGTATTGGTGGGGCCAGAGCACTCATCGGCAAACTAATTTGTTTCAGGGAGGGCAATAATCGCCCAAGAGTGATGCGCTTTGTAAGACGGGCGTTTTCGGGGACTGGTGTCAACCCCCGAGACTATATATCCCATGTCACAGAGCGCATCGACTTCCTGAAACAAAAAGTGTTTGCATGGGCAAACCGTATTCGTAGGTATAGGCGGAGAGTGGAGCGATACACCCAGAATCGTGCATTCCAAAGTAATGAAAGGTGGGTGTATCGGGCTTGGGAGCGACCCGACCAAGGTGTGACTGATACGCGCCTGCCGGATGATGATGCTATGTGTTCATTCTGGCGCAGCATCTGGTCGGTGCCTGTCAGTCACACCGAAGGTGAATGGACTCGGGAAGTCGAACGAGCGTGCGATTCAATACAAGGAATGGGGGCTATCACGATCAGCCCCCAAGATGTAGCCCGTGCAGTCCGTCCGTTGCCAAACTGAAAATCTCCAGGGCCGGACAGGCTGCACAACTTCTGGATAAAGTGGCTACAAAGGTCACACGCTCATTTGGCGTCTCAGTACCAGGCAGCCTTAGAGTCTGGTTCGCTTCCCAAGTTCCTTACAACAGGAATAACTCACCTGCTCCATAAGTCTGGTAGCACCGCGGAACCCAAAAATTATAGACCTATTACATGTTTACCAACGGTCTTTAAGGTTCTAACATCCATTTTGAGAGTTAAAATTAATAAACACGTCGACGATAACTCAATCATGTCGGTCTCTCAGAATGGATGTAGGAACGGGTCCCGCGGTACTAAGGAGCTACCTACTCCTTTTAGATATGGCCATTAGCCAACAGGTTCGGCGTTCCCGGAAGGATCTGTCGACATGTTGGATAGATTATAAGAAGGCCTATGACTTGGTGCCTCATACATGGCTCATGAGGGTGCTAGAACTGTATAAAATAGATACAACTCTACGCACCTTCCTGATGTCGTGTATGGGGCAATGGAGCACGGTCCTTCGCTATCCAGGATGTCGATATATCCAGAGGAATAGCGAACCTGTAAGGATCGAGCGAGGTATATTCCAGGGCGATAGTTTGAGTCCACTTTGGTTTCGCCTGGCTTTGAATCCTCTGAGCATGCTGCTGCAGAATTCAGGACTAGGCTATCGGCTGAAGAGAGGTGGTCAGGTTATTTCTCACCTCCTTTACATGGATGACCTGAAGCTCTTTGCCCCCAGCAATCTTCAGCTGATGGAGCTACTGAAGGTAACTGAAACTTTTAGTAGCGCCAGCAGGATGGAGTTTGGTGTAGACAAATGTGCGGTCATGCATGTAAAACGAGGGGAGATTGTGGAATCCGTGGGCATTCAACTCTCGGATTCCATAAACCTGAGATCCCTCTCTCCAAACGAAACCTATAAGTATTTGGGTATGTCGGAAGCGTTAGGTATCAGCACTACTGACATGGAGCAATCGTTGAAAAAAAAAACGCTTCTTTGGCCGCCTGAAGAAGGTATTCAATAGCCTTCTTTCGGGCGGGAATGAGGTGCGCGCCTTCAATGGTTGGGTCATGCCGGTATTGATGTAATCTTTCGGCATACTCAAATGGACTCAAACGGAACTTGACGCCCTGGATAGGCGGGTCCGTACACGGCTGACTGCATATCGAATGCATCACCCACGATCGTCGGTCATAAGATTGTATATCCCGCGGAAGTGTGGAGGACGAGGCTTTTTAAATGCCAACAACCTCCACAACCGCGAGATATGCAATCTCAGGGAACATTTTCTAAACACAGACGTGGGTATGCATCGAGATGTAGTAGCAGTGGACAAGGCACTCACCCCGCTCTCCTTGGCGAATGAGAACTGGCGCAAGCCTGTACTGCTTGACACTAACGACCGCAGGGAGGTATGGCAAAGTAAGGAGCTTAACGGACGCTTTTGCCGGGCCCTACATGGGTCTGATGTAGACCAATCATCCGTAGCCTGGCTGCGTTTCGGTGACCTCTTTGGGGAAACTGAAGGTTTTGTCTATGCAATTATGGACGAAGTTATCATGAAGAAGAACTACCGGAGATTTATTGAAAAGGATGGCACAGTTGACATCTGTCGAGCATGTCACTACCCGGGTGAATCGATCCGCCACATTATCTCTGGTTGTTCTCGTCTAGCTAACGAAGAGTACTTGCTTAGGCACAACCTGGTAGCCAGGGTTATCCATCAGCAACTTGCTCTGGAATACACTCTTGTGGTATCGGAGGTGCCGTACTACAGGTATGTGCCCGACCCAGTTCTCGAGAATGGCAATATCACATTGTACTGGGATCGGTCCATCATCACTGACAGGACTATTGTAGCCAATAAGCCTGATATAGTGGTGGTGGACAGAATTGAGAGGCGTGCAATGATTGTTGACATTACCGTCCCGCATGACGGGAACCTCGTGAAAGCCGAGAAAGATAAGCAAATCAAGTATCTTGACTTGGCTCGCGAGGTTGTCGACATGTGGGATGTGGACACAGCGATCATTATACCGATAGTCGTGTCGGCCAATGGCTTAATAGCTACGAGCCTCGACCAACATCTTAGAAGGCTCTCGTTAGGCGGCTGGGTCAAGGGCCTGATCCAGAAAGCAGTATTGCTGGACACGGCTCGTATTGTTAGGAGGTTCCTCTCTCTGGAGCCCTGACCGCCGGTAGCTTGGACCCTGTTCCCGATACCGGTGGGCCTCTATTTTTTATATTTTTAAATGTTTTTCTTTTTTGTATGTTTTTTTTTAATAATATTTAAAAATATGTAATAAGAAATTAAATTAAATAAAGGACATAATAATTATTTGTATAATATTTTTTTTCTTCAATATTCCTTCCATATATTTCATAAACGATTGCATTGCTAGCTTAGAATCTTCATATTCACTTTTATGTACATACAACGCAACTTTTTAGTACTTTGTTTTTTGTCTGACATCAAAGCAAAAATAAATGGTTTAACGCGAGTTGATTCTGAAGTAGGTACTTCCTATGTCCCCATGAATACTGAATAGTTGTGCGAATGGGTTAGGGCAGCTACTAAAAGTTGCGTCCATAAAAAAATCATGTATTGAACCATGTTTCAACTGGTTTATATTTTCGGAAGACCAAAATACCTAAATGCGTGTTTCAAAGAAAGAAGTCAAAATATTTATCTGGTACATGAACCTCATGAATATTTAAAAAAATACTTATTTTGGTTCCGAATGATTTAAGGCAATGTTTGATACTTGATAGAGTTAAAGAATTTAAGATGTAAATTTTTTGTCCATCATGTTTCATATGTATATTTTATTCACTATACGATTGCGGTATAGGACGACCGGAAGTTATTACCGTTTCTTTGAGCTCAGCTTTTTCTTTCAATGCTATTATTTTAATTTCATTTTCTGGACATGAGTGAGAATAGACTAAACTACTAGATCATCCTGTAATTGAATAATATACTTATGTATTTTCAATAAAAACCAATTTACAAAAAATATTAAAAAGGTTCATAGTAAATCCCACGACGCCCAATCAACATAAAGGTTTCTAATTATATTTTATTGGAATGGGAAACAAACCCTGACTACCAAGTCATTAAATAAAAGCTTGTAGAAATAATATGCACTTTTACTTTAATAGTCCCTTACATTGTGTTTTTCTGTACGAGGAACAACTCAGTATGCTCATGCCATTATTGTAGGTCCTTAGTCTGTGATAGTGGCAATTTTTGTATAGTGCAGCCTTTCCACCGTTATTGTCAATGAAACATAACTTATCTATATGTGCTTCGTCCATAATTACGAAAAATATTTTGCAACAAATTGTTATCAAAAATTAAAACAATTATGTCTATTGGATTGGATAATCTATCTATTCATAGTGACATTATGATTTGAAGTAGTTTAAGTCCTTGCAAAAAAGAGATTTTATTAATAATTATAATTAGCCAGGCCATTTGTCAAATACAAGTTGAGCAGTTTGTAGTTCGGCAGTAAGGAATATAAACTGCACAACTCAGTTGAGCAGTTAGTTGAGCAGTGGGGAAAAAGCGGTACTGTGTCTAATAAGTAAACAAACCCCGCGCCCGCCTCAGTTCCCACCCACGTAATGTTGGTACCCGACCCGAAGGTAAATTTCAAACCTCGCCCGCTCTCGGTAATCTTCGGTTCGCTGGGGTGGCGACC
This sequence comes from Orthosia gothica, assembly GCA_949775005.1. Classification (NCBI taxonomy): domain Eukaryota; kingdom Metazoa; phylum Arthropoda; class Insecta; order Lepidoptera; family Noctuidae; genus Orthosia; species Orthosia gothica. The sequence continues at coordinate 7,020 of CATKRY010000041.1, forward strand.
TAGAGTGGTCATATTTTCTATTGAACTATCTTTGTCTCACACGCCAAGCGTTTTCGCTCGGATCTCATAGAAGTTGTATGAGCACTCGCCGTGCGCTTTAGCCTACCGCACGGGGAATATTTTTACAGCAATATACGTCTTATTACTTTAACAAAGAGCTTAAATTGGCTCGTCATAATTTAGTTAATATTGAATAGATCGTTAATCAGTTAATATTAAACATTTTTTTTGTCTAAACCTATTAAAATCTGGCAGTTCAGTGGACGAGTGAACTTAAATTACGGCCGCCCCTGAGCGTGACTACTTGGCTTCGGGGTCCGGCGGTAGTCACGGACATTCCCTATTGCTATGAAAAAAATGGCAGGCGTCAAAATTTATTTTCTTGTTTTCCTCTTTAGTTACTCGTTGCATTGTATTTTCAGATTATATTTTTATGAAGTAGGTTGAAGGTACATTCCTCTGGTAAATATAACATTAATTATCAGTAATCAACCATCATTCTAACTGTCAGAACTGCGGCTTACTTTCTTATTATAATTGTTCATGTTTCATGGAGGTACATTGAATTTAATTAAAGGTACATTCAAGTTCATTGCTGGTACATTCCTTTCATATTATTATATAATATATTAATTACTGTAGAACGCTAAAATGTGTGCATCCTAGCTCTAAATTTTCAATATGAGCAAATTCATGTGCGTGTGAACTGAGGGACCACACTGGGAATTCGCAAAATAAAATTCGTAGGATTTAGTAGTAGATTTAAAACAATTGTAGAACAAATCTGCGAATTTGTAAACAAATATATTAAAAACTACAGCTCTTAATGTGTGGTCCCTCAGTCCTCACATACCATGAGTCAGATCTCGGCAAGTATCTGAAAAAATAAGGTGTTGTGACTACAGACATTTAGTAAAGAATTTGTAAAGATATTTACTAAATAACAGACCACAAAGCATTATAGATAAAAAATATATAACGGCTAAACTGTGGTCCCTCACTCCACACAAGAAAGATAAATATTTTAGTGAATATTTTCGAATCAAATAAATGAACTCGTTCTTTATCTACATAAAGTTTTAGTAAGAGACTTAAAGCATTTTGTAAAAAAGAAATGGAAAAAAAATATCGACGCAATTTGAAGATAGCGATTAATAAAAGTGGTCCCTCAATCCTCACATCCACTGAAATATATGCATGTACTAGCTGCTAGACGAGAGTAATATCAGAAATACTAGTGTACTTTACTTTTAGTAGAAAGTTTCTACTAAATAATAGTTATCTAAAACTGTGTATTTCTTAGCTGTTAGCTGAGATAATATCATTTTTTAATCCTATGAAAATAGATAGAGTAGTGTGACCACACAATGAAACAAAATGTAGACAGTACTATTATACTTCATTTATTATAGCATTAAATGAAAACAATGTTGAACTGTTAATTTATGTTTAATGTGTATCAGCTCAGTGGTTTAAAGTACGCATAGTGTATAAGAAGATAAATAAAACAGGAAACTGAGAACAAGTATTTACGTACGGCTGCAGTCGAGGAATAAATAGTTACCAAAAACTGTGTATTTCTTACCGCTTAGCTGAGATAATATTATTTTTTAATCCTATGAAAATAGATAGAGTAGTGTGACCACACAGTGAAACAAAATGTAGACAGTACTATTATACTTCATTAAGTATAGCAGTAAATGAAACGAAAACAATGTTGAACTGTTAATTTATGTTTAATGTGTATCTGCTCCGTGGTTTTTTACGGACGCATAGTGTTTATTAGGATAAATAAAACAGGAAACTGAGAACAAGTAATTACTTACGGCTGCAGTCGAGGATGCGAATAAAACCGATATAATTTACTTAATAAATAATAAATAAAATAATAAAATAGCCTTTATTGCTGTTTCTTTCTTACAATTAATTATTACATGCCTACTTATTAAAACTAAATTGATTTCGTATATTCTAACTTGCATTTGCGTGATCGGCAACTGGGAGTTTATGTGAAACAGCTTGTCTATCGACAAAGGCCTCCTCTAAAGATTTCCACCTACTCCTGTCTCTTGCTAAACGGGTCCACATCGGACCAGCTATTTTCTTGAGGTCATCCTCCCATCTTTTGGTTTGTCTGCCTATATTTCTTTTGCTATCTCTTGGATACCATTCTGTTACTAACTTAGTCCATTTCTCTATACTTTCTCTCAAAATATGTCCCGTCCAACGCCATTTGAGCTGTCTGTAGGCTGTGTATGCACTTTTAAATTTTGTTTTCTTTTTAATATCTTGTAATTTCACTCTATCCCTTCTTCTTATACCTAAAATACTCCTTTCTATTGAATTCTGGCAGACTTTCAATTTACTCTCTTGTAGTTCTGTTAACGCCCATGTCTGGCACCCGTATAGTAAACATGGCATAATGCATATTTCGTACACTTTCTTTTTTGCTTTCATTGGCATATCTTTATCCTTCATTATTTCTCTAAGAGACCAGAACCGTTTCCAAGTATTAGTTATTCTTCGTTCCATTTCTTTGTTCATGCAATCATCTGTAGCTATAAGTTGGCCCAAATATATATATTCATTTACATATTCAATTTGTTCTTTATTTACTCTTATATCTATTTGTTGGGAATTTGTCATTATTTTCGTCTTAGTGAGGTTCATTGTCAGGCCGGTATCGGCCTTCATTTTTAAATACGTCCTGCCAATAAACTTAATTAAAAGAGACGTTGCGTTTTTGCCCTTAAATAAAATAAAATAAAATGTTAAATATAAATTAAATAAATATTGTTAAAATATTTGGCATAGATATTTTGGAAGAGGCAATTAGCATCGATGAAGGAAACCGGAACTGTACCACTTGTAATGACCAAGTTAGTTACAATAACGAGCTTTCAAAAATTAAAGTTGCCAAATTAAAGTCACTTATGCCATGTAATATAACATTAAATTAACAGTTCAACATTGTTTTCGTTTCATAAAATACTATACTAAATGAAGTAGAATAGTACTGTCTACATTTTGTTTCATTGTGTGGTCACACTACTCTATCTATTTTCATAGGAATAAAAAAATAATATTATCTCAGCTAAGAGGTAAGAAATAAACAGTTTTATATAACTATTATTTAGTAAAAACTTTCTACTAAAAGTTAAGTACACTAGTCTTTCTGATATCACTCTCGTCTAGCAGCTAGTACATGCATATATGTCAGTGGATGTGAGGATTGAGGGACCACTTTTATTAATCGCTATCTTCAAATTGCGTCGATATTTTTTTTCCATTTCTTTTTTACAAAATGTTTCAAGTCTCTTACTAAAACTTTATGTAGAAAAAGAACGAGTTCATTTATTTGATTCGAAAATATTCACTAAAATATTTATCTTTCTTGTGTGGAGTGAGGGACCACAGTTTAGCCGTTATATATTTTTTATCTATAATGCTTTGTGGTCTGTTATTTAGTAAATATCTTTACAAATTCTTTACTAAAAGTCTGTAGTCACAACAACTTATTTTTTCAGATACTGCCCGAGATCTGGCTGATGGTCTGTGAGGACTGAGGGACCACACTTTAAGGGCTGTAGTTTTTAAGATATTTGTTTACAAATTCCCAGATTTGTTCTACAATTGTTTTAAATCTACTACTAAATCCTGCGATTTTTATTTTGCGAATTACCAGTGTGGTCCCTCGGTTCACACGCACATGCAAATTCAACTATACTCATATTGCTATGAAAAAAGTGGCAGGCGTCAAAATTTGTTGTCTTGATTTTCTCGATTAATACTCGTCGCATTGTATTTTCAGATTATATTTTATGAGGTACGTTGAAGGTACATTCCTCTGCTAAATATTAGATAACCATAAGATATCTATTACATTCATATCAGTATTCACCCGCCATTCTGACTGTCAGGACTGCGGCTCACTTTATAATTGTGATTTTTCTTGTTTCATGGAGGTACATTGAATTTAATTAAAGGTACATTTAAGTACATTGCTGGTACATTCCTTTCAGATATAAAATATTCATTTCTGCAACAATACACCCGCCATTCTGACCCACACGAGATAGAAGATAGACTGAACTTGCCCTAGGCAGCCGGGCGAGCACGGCCTACTGTCACACATTTTTTATCACAGATTGGGAGCAAAAACCGTGATAAAATGCGTGACTAAAGCTATCACAGAGGCTGTGCTCGCCCGAGAAGGCATTACATACCTCTTTAAATTTGTTTTTTATTACCGACACTTAGCGTGTGCTTTTAGGGTTCCGTACCTCGAAAGGAAAAAACGGAACCCCTATAGGATCACTTTGTTGTCCTTCCGTCTGTCTGCCCGTAAGACCATTTTTAGGAATGCGTGGAGGTATCAAGCATGAAATTTATATCAAATACTCAGGTCTACTGTTCCTTAAAGTTGTTAAAAAATCAAACTTCTAAGCCAACGCAACCAAAAGATACAGCCTATTATGCCGCAAATTCCCGCAAATTTTCGACACTCGCTAGGGAATCAAAACCTACAATGTACTTCCCTTGAACTCAGAATCTTGAAGTTTGGTCCGAAGCAACTTCTTATAGCACAGATAAAGGAAAAAATGCGAAAACCGTAAATTTTTAGTTATATCATATAAAATAAAATAAAAGTTTTACATCTAAAAACCGGCCGGCCACTTTTACTTATATACCTACAGGTTTGTCCGGAACCCTCGATGCGCGAGTCCGACTCGCACTTGGCCGGTTTTTTAATTAAACTACGCATTCGATGCCTGGCTAGGAATATTGAATTAAAAAAAAAAACCATTAATCCAGGTTTAGTTTTCATCAAAATGGGTATCGAGACTCCTTTCAGTGTTTTTCACTATTCCCCATAAACTAAACATTTCGCCTAAGCCGTTTACTGTATCTCTCTCTTTTTCTACGTTTCGCTTTTGACAGAGCGGACGTGGTCACGATGAATTCTGTCCAATCGCTGGTGTTCTTGTCAATCGCCTCACGATCTCTCTCCATTTGGCGCTGTTAGAAGACTGAAAGCTTGGCACATTCATTTACACGACTTTAACCGAGGATTTAATATGGTCGGTCCACCTCGTCGGTGACCTCACGTGTGTCCTGTTACCTTCACCACCAGGCGGTCAATGGAGTCATTATTCCACCTCGAGATATGTCCAAAGAATTTCAGTATACGAGACTGTACTATTGTTGATAGACGCAGCACGATACCGAGTTCTTAGAGTATGGGGCATTTTGTGTGGTTTCTGTCCATGAAATACCAAGCATTCTTTTCCAGCACGAAATTTCTAGAGCGTCTATTTTTACTGTAAATGCGACAAAACATTCATATCCAATTCAAAATGAAAAAAATCGACTTTTAAAAATCTGATGTCACCCACAGACCGGCACTCAATTGGCTCTCTAGCCATTAGCTAATTGCCATTGGTCGCGACTGACCACAACTCAGGACGCGTTCACACAAACGCGATTTTCCTACACACCGTTCTTTACTCAGAAACATAAGATTTTAAACTCTATACATCTTGTTACAACATATAATGCTCAATGATCAAGCTCGCCACACGATTGGCAACCACGTCGTACCCGCTAAGCACTTATAGAGTATGTACGTTATAATAAGAAGCATAACCGCGACTGCAAAGGCGGATACAGGCATTGCGAGGCATGCGCAGCGCAAGGCACTCATCGCATGCTTCGCCATGTTTGGACTTTTTTTACATGTTCATTTATTCAGACAGATAAGACAGATGTCTGATCCGCCTCAAGGTGCATAAGCGATTTCACCGAACGATGAAATTCTTGTCATGTATGGCCCAGAGACTAAGAGCTCGCCTCTCGTGCTTGAGGTCGTAGGTTTAAATCGTGCAAGTACCAATGTACCTTGTTCAAATTCATGTGTACTTTCTAAGTTTATCTTGGACATCGCTAAACAAAGGTGAAGGAAAACATCATGAGGAAACCTGCAGCCGAATTGCGCAAGTAAATTTCAGGTGTAACTGATGTTTTATTAAGGATAAGACGCCATGCTTCAGGAATGAAATCAGCTGGTATCAATGGCATAATAGAGCAAAGTCTTGTTACATTTCGACCAATACTAGTATTTGTCAAAAGCATTTTTTTTAGCTTGCTTCCAAATTGCAGCATTATAGTGCCTATAGCAACCGCTAATTTTTGCATTTGGGAACACTTTTGATACTGCATACTTCATTTGCGCAATTTCATAATCTGATTTAAACGTAGAAATTTTAATACCCACTTTTTGTTTTAGTAAACTAAATAGGCGTTCAATGCTGTTTGATTTTTATTAGGTAACAATGCATAGATAACTGGTATAATATTGGTAGATTCTATATTAGAATTTAAATCAAAATGTAAAACATAAACCTGGTAAAATGGGTGTGGAGTAATTCTGAATGTACCATCAGCATAATATGACCCTGCAATTGTAATCACTTTGCTACTTAATTTAGTCGCGAATACAATTATTTTTTCTTTACTGCCATCTTCAAATAAAAAAATTCTTTCCAAGACTCTCTGGTATTTTCACTGTTTCAGGACTGTTGAATTTCAATTTACTAGTGTTCAAAAACTGCTTACGTGCTCTATATAACGCATCTTTAATATAACTGAAAGAAGGCATATCATGGCTATAAAATTTTCGTTGCAGCTTTTTAATATTATCTTCATAGACTAAAGTTATAGGACGAAAGCCAATGCAAACGACTTTCTTGAGAGATACAATAACTTTCTGTTCTATTATATCTTTATGACTTGCCTCACAAGTATGTTGCGTTTCCCTGCTAACTGTTTTCCTCGTTTATTGAATTGTTATTGATGCACTGCATTTATTTCTATTTACACATCGCCATTTCAAACTTCCGTCTCGATTTTGACAGTGTTTGGTATATCTATAAGTTCCTTTTATTAAACAGCGTTTACCTCTACGAGTTGTGATAAATTCAAATTCTTGATCCATTTTTAACAACAAAACTTAAGCAAAGTCGGTTTTTTTTATCTTTGAGTCAAAATTGACACATGCAATTGTCAAATTTCTTCTTTTATAGCTTAACAGGCCTCCTGACTCCTGAGGTATGTATACCTCCTTTTAGACCTATTACAGTCTTTGAGACTACTTTATATACTTTAAATTAAACGGACGTTAACAATACACGACCCACGTTATTAATTTATTAACAGATTACAAGTAAATTAATTTGTCATTTTATGCTGAAATTATTTCATGTTTATATCCACACATAATTTTATTAAATTTAGTGCCTGGAGATTTAGAAATATAGATATTTCTACAAGTTTATAGGCGCATTTTATTTTTTCGGTATGTGTTGTATAGGCGCATGCAACAAATATGCACCACCGGCCACCGAATTCTTTTTGTATATAAACATACCTCTTCCCTCATAAAATAATTGCATGGGACGAACTGCTAATGGGACTAACTGAGAATGGGACCAGCCGCGAATGGGTCCAACTAAGAATAGGACTAACCGCGAATGGGACCAAGTGCGAATGGGACCTACTGCGAACGTGGGACGAAGTGCGAATAGGACGAAGTGCGAATGGGACGAAGTGCGCATAACCCGCTATGGCGCCGCTTTCGTTGATAAAATGTCACTTGTCATATCATACGAAGCAAATGGCGGAATCAAAGATGTGATACGAACGAGTATAATGTGTGAAAAAGTCCAAAATAATCAGCATTTTTAACCGACTTTCCAAAAAGCAGTAGGTTCTATGTTCGAATTTATGTTTGTTTTTTGTATTTTCACCGATATCTCCATCAATTGCGGACCGATTTTGAAAATTCATTTTTTTTTGTTTGAAAGACTATGTTCCGAAATTGGTTCCATTTTAATTTGGTCAAGATCTGATGAAGGACTTTTTTTTTGCCTTTTTTTGGGATGGGTTTGCTCTTGACTCTAGTCTAGGTCAAAGGTGACAGAGACAGAGTCGACGAAGGAGTGAGCTTACCTAGAAAAAGCCTGTTCACTCTAACTTTTAAGAGATTCGGGTTGAATGCGTTCGGAAACACAGACGCAGGTAGTGAGTTCCATTCATTCGCTTTGCGCATTATAAAGGATGTTTGGAAGCGTTTGGTGCGAATTGGTGGTATGACAACAAGGTTAGGATGGTAATTTGCAGTGCGTCTAGATGTCCGATGGTAGAAGGGGGCTGGTGGGATGAGGTCGTGGAGTTCTTGAGCACACTCACCGAAGTACAGTCATAGAAGACCGACAAGCAGGCAACCTTGCGGCGATAAGCCAAGCTGTGAAGCTTGGCATCTGAGATATACAACAGAACTCTTCAATAAAAACGGCAAATTTCTCGGGATTGCTGCAATCGCATGTCTGTTTATACCATTTCATAGCATAAAATCACGCCAGTATGCTCTAAAGGGGTACGGTTATGTTCAAGTTTCATGATATTTGGGTAATCTTTTCAGGCGTAGATACCTTACTAAAGAACTTGCCTATTAGGTACAACTAAAAAGTGAAAACTAAAAAATCAACAAAAAAACATACTACCGACTGCCAAATAAAAATAACTACAAAGTGATAAATAACTTTTTTGGAAGTCAGTGTCCATAACGAAAAAAAATATACATACCAAAGACACCGACTTCCAAAAAGAAAGTTATTTTCACTCTTTTTATTTGGAAGTCGGTAGTATTTTCTTGTAAATAAGATTTGTTCGTAAGCTGTTTTCAATCCCAGTCAACCTTTAATCTTTAGATTCTTTATTTATCATCAAATAGAAATAGTACATTGTTCACCGAGAGGAGAAAGTGACCGATTACCGTCGAGGGTGTCGTTTGAAGCCCGAGCCGTAGGCGAGGGCTTTAAAACACCCGAGATCGGGAATCGCACTTTCTCTCGAGTGATACATAGTGCTTTATACTACACCTACGAGGAAAATAAAAAACTAAATCTTTACTAATTAAAACTGAATCCTCAAACAACACACAAATTGAAAATGGCGCCAATGGCGTCTGCAATTTTCACATGTTCTTTTTTCAAATTGTTTGACACCATCCAACACACAGCTAGTGGCCAGTGTCATTTTGCGAACTTGGAGATAAAAACTCACTGTAAAAACTTTTTGGCTTTTGATATTTATGTTACCAGCGCATAGTCTTACCCAAAATTAAAAAAGAAAAACCACGTAAGAAATGGATTTTCATACACTTTTCTCTCCCGCTCAGATGCGTTTTCTCGCCGCATATTTGTTCGATATGCAATGACGTACTTTCTACCGTAAATTTGATAAAGTATCAAGGTACTTTCCGAGCAGGTGTAGTATAAATAAATGTACTCACCTTAAGGATTTTGTTACGAAAACTATTTTGCCATCTATTCCGCACGTCCTCACGAAAAAAATATTCTGCATTTCTTGAAAATATCTACCTATATCTGCTAGTTTCGTGGCCAAACATTTCTTGAAAATATCTATATCTGCTAGTTTCGTGGCCAAACATTGATTGAACCCACATCTAACCATATTTGACACCTTCCCGTTCGACTCCATCTTTCATACCGTCGTTAATTTATTGCTTCTCTTTGTTATTTATTTTTAACCATAGAGATAGAAGATAGACTGAACTTGCCCTAGGCAGCCGGGCGAGCACGGCCTACTGTGACACATTTTTTATCACAGTTTGGGAGCAAAAACCGTAATAAAATGCGTGACTAAAGCTATCACAGAGGCTGTGCTCGCCCGAGAAGGCATTACATACCTCTTTAAATTTGTTTTTTATTACCGACACTTAGCGTGTGCTTTTAGGGTTCCGTACCTCGAAAGGAAAAAACGGAACCCTTATAGGATCACTTTGTTGTCCTTCCGTCTGTCTGCCCGTAAGACCATTTTTAGGAATGCGTGGAGGTATCAAGCATGAAATTTATATCAAATACTCAGGTCTACTGTTCCTTAAAGTTGTTAAAAAATCAAACTTCTAAGCCAACGCAACCAAAAGATACAGCCTATTATGCCGCAAATTCCCGCAAATTTTCGAAACTCGCTAGGGAATCAAAACCTACAGGGTACTTCCCTTGAACTCAGAATCTTGAAGTTTGGTCCGAAGCAACTTCTTATAGCACAGATAAAGGAAAAAATGCGAAAACCGTAAATTTTTAGTTATATCATATAAAATAAAATAAAAGTTTTACATCTAAAAACCGGCCGGCCACTTTTACTTATATACATACAGGTTTGTCCGGAACCCTCGATGCGCGAGTCCGACTCGCACTTGGTCGGTTTTTATTAAACAACGCATTCGATGCCTGGCTAGGAATATTGAATTTAAAAAAAAAAACCATTAATCCAGGTTTATTTTTCATCAAAATGGGTATCGAGACTCCTTTCAGTGTTTTTCGCTATTCCCCATAAACTAAACATTTCACCTAAGCCATTTACAGTATCTCTCTCTTTTTCTACGTTTCGCTCTTGACAGAGCAATCGTGATAACGATGAATATTGGCAGATCGCTGGTGTTCTTCTCACTCGCCTTACGATCTCTCTCCGTTTGGCTCTGTTAGATGAAAGCTTGGCGCATTATTTTACAGGACCTCCAATCGCAGATTTAATTTGGTCGGTCCACCTCATCCCCGCTCAATGGAGTCGTTATTCCGCCTCGAGACATGTCCAAAGAATTTCAGTATACGAGACTGTACTATTGTTGATAGACGCAGCACGATACCGAGTTCTTAGAGTATGGGGAATTTTGTGTGGTTTCTGTCCATGAAATACCAAGCATTCTTTTCCAGCACGAAATTTCTAGAGCGTCTATTTTTACTGTAAATGCGACAAAACATTCATATCCAATTCAAAATGAAAAAATTCGACTTTTAAAAATCTGATGTCACCCACAGACCGGCACTCAATTGGCTCTCTAGCCATTAGCTAATTGCCATTGGTCGCGACTGACCACAACTCAGGACGCGTTCACACAAACGCGATTTTCCTACACACCGTTCATTACTCAGAAACATAAGATTTTAAACTTTATACGTCTTGTTACAAAGTATAATGCTCAATGATCAAGCTCGCCACACGAATGGCAACCTCGTCATACCTACTTAGCACATATAGAGTATGTACGTTATAAGCATATATAAAGGCGACTGCAAAGGCGAATACAGACATTGCGAGGCATGCGCAGCGCACGGCGCTCATCGCATGCTACGCAATCTGTGGGCGTTCATATTCGTGGTGAGGCATGTGCTTTTATATATGCATTTATACCGAGGCGTGCGCGGCCAGGCCTCCATCACTCCATGTACTTGCGCGCTATAATTACCTACCGCCCGACCTAGCGGTCTCGGGCCTCCAGCGGACCAAATTCAGTGCGGTTTTCGCAAGCGGAGCGCACGCACTCTGTTCAATTTTAATAGTTCCATTCGTTCGTACGCGTACCTACGATGCCGTCTGGTGCCTTATGTGCTGTAGATGGGTGCAAATCAAGTAAAAGAAGGGATAAACACCTATCATTTTTCCATTTACCTGTCAATGACGAAAGGTAAGTATTACTATTTTTTGTCGTTTAAAAAATATTTTTATTATGTAGGTATTAAGCATTAGCTTGCCTTTCAGACACAGATTTACATATTTTTGTTACATAGAAACGTCATACTTATCATAAACACTATTTCAACAACGTTTAAAGAGCTATTTTATTAGAATAAAATTGTGATAATATTTGACGGACAGTCGCGCAAATACCTACCTACGAAACTTCCAACACAAGTTGCGCGGCGCGGCGACCTGTCTCAACAAAACGATGGATGTTTGAGACCACAGAGGCATGACAGCTCGCGCCGCAGTATACCTTCGCTTTTGAATTTAAGTGGTGAAACTGATTACCGCTTCGACTTGCCAACTGATAACGCCTTAACATATATATCGGGTTATTTACTTTTTAAATGTAGCAAGAAGCATACCTGTCCTGACTTTGTTGCTGAATTACAGAACATTCCCGATTTAAATGAATCTACGAATAGATTGTTTATCCATTTTAAAGCATTCAACAAAACATCGTCTTTTTACGGAAAGTTAAAAGTGCCAACAGATGCGTTTCATAATTATGTAAGAGAACTTGAGACAATTTTTATTCATAATTTTGAAAAAAATATGAAACAAAGGCCGGGTAGTACTCTTTATGAAATTTTAAATGACATACATTTTGATTCTCCCTGCCCTTGTTTTCCAAAACAATATCTCATAAAACTTTTTATTAGATTCAGGATTTTTTCTACACTAAAATTTAACAACCGAGAATTTAGAAAGGGTAAGAAATTTATAAAAAAAATTATAAAAATAAAACACATGTAACTTTTAAAGATTTTATTATTTTACCTACACATTGACGTCTATAATTATGTTTTATCTACATGTATTGCACAATCAGCACCAATTTATAAAAAATATATTTTATAAACGATACAATTTTAAACTGCCACATATAAGTCAGAACATATTCACAGTTCTCAATAACATAGACACAAAAAGTTGTTTTTTTTATAATCAATAGGCTCGCGTTTGACCACTATCTCACCTAATGGTAAGTGATGATGTGGTCGACGGTGGAGCACGCTTGCCTAGAAATAACCTATTCACTCTTGACATAAAGACCCCTAGAATTTTATCGAAGAGGCAGCCCTGCGATTGCTGTGGGATCGCGCGGTGCGAAGCAATCACAACTGTACGCTTGAGCATTTAGGCACATTTTAGCACGCAGTGTTTGCTGACGCAACGGAGTAGGCTATTATAGCAATAGGTATTGCACATTTTCTACTGAGTGAAGGATCTGTTACGTAGTAACTATTAAGTCATCTGTGGCGCGGCGCATGCTTCGCAATGTCTGTATCCGCCTCAAGACATCGACTGTGCGATGAAATTCTTGTCATGTGTGGCCCAGTGGCTAAGACCTCGCCTCTCGTGATTGAGGTCGTAGATTCAAATCCGGGCAAGTACCAATGTACCTTGTTTAAATGACATGGACAGATTTTGTATGGGCGTCGGCATAGTTAACGAATTTAATTTACAACAATGGTTCTTGCTGTTTTATATTCGTAAATATGAGCACATTCAATTTATATAAATAAAAAACTTCAAGAACTCGTCACAACAACAGACTAGACGAAAACAGTTTCATTAAACCTATTATTCAGATCGTTGCAATAAGTGTACAGATAATGATCTCGCTATTAAAAAAACGCCAGGCGCTTTAAATTAGCAAACAGTTGTGAGAATACAGTTATCTGATATAGTTTTAGCATTCTATATTTATTATATTCTTTATTGTACACCACAAATATATATATACAGGACAAACAATCATAAAAGCAAGTGTACAATGGGCGGTCTTATCGCACAGGGCAATCTAATTACTAGTCATTTAAACAAAGTTGGTGTGGCGGATATTCGCCTCTTATTAGCTTACAGCATAATATTTATTGGTAATAGCCTATGTTATGGCTTGGGAGACCTTCGACATCTGCCTTGCGAGATTTGCTATCGTAAAACCGTAAAGTCAATGATGGCGCCTCACTAGCAAAATCGGATATGTGCTTGCGACGCCATATTCCCGCCCCTAGTTCAGTTGTCATAACTCATCCGCATAGCGCGCACGCCTAATTTGAGCGTCGAATTCGGTTTTCTTCCTAATTTGAAAATCAGCTCCGATTCTGGAGCACATTATAACCGCAACAGCCTAGATATCAACAGTGTACGTTTGACTGGATATTTGGATCACTGGTGGCCACCAGAGAAGAGAAGAACAGCGGGAGTCTTCAAGCATCAGGAGATCTGACCCAAGAAGCCAGCCTCGGTAAGCGATTTGCAATATTCTCGTTGGTTTTCACGTCGAATGGTCCCCAGTGTCTTTCCTATAGGCTACATATAGACGAATTTGGACTTGCACGCCTCCACGTGACAAGTCGTAATACGTTCTCATCCCGCACTCAGGGCACGGCTATTTACACGCCTGCACCTCCATTTGTTGGTCCTTCGAGCCGGATCAACAAATGGAGGTGCAGGCGTGTAAATAGCCGTGCCCTGAGTGCGGGATGAGAACGTATTACGACTTGTCACGTGGAGGCGTGCAAGTCCAAATTCGTCTATATGTAGCCTATAGGAAAGACACTGGGGACCATTCGACGTGAAAACCAACGAGAATATTGCAAATCGCTTACCGAGGCTGGCTTCTTGGGTCAGATCTCCTGATGCTTGAAGACTCCCGCTGTTCTTCTCTTCTCTGGTGGCCACCAGTGATCCAAATATCCAGTCAAACGTACACTGTTGATATCTAGGCTGTTGCGGTTATAATGTGCTCCAGAATCGGAGCTGATTTTCAAATTAGGAAGAAAACCGAATTCGACGCTCAAATTAGGCGTGCGCGCTATGCGGATGAGTTATGACAACTGAACTAGGGGCGGGAATATGGCGTCGCAAGCACATATCCGATTTTGCTAGTGAGGCGCCATCATTGACTTTACGGTTTTACGATAGCAAATCTCGCAAGGCAGATGTCGAAGGTCTCCCAAGCCATAACATAGGCTATTACCAATAAATATTATGCTGTAAGCTAATAAGAGGCGAATATCCGCCACACCATACTCCCCGCCTTGAAAGGTCCAAAGCTTTCAAAAAAAGACAAAAAATACATACCCTATTAGTAGTAACATAACGGGGTAAAGATGAGATAAGCGGTAAAATTAAAATTCTGGCGGTCTGAATACATTACAGAAACTGTCAATAGTAGTCTGAAACGATTTTAAAAATGCATAAAATAAGCACTCAGAAATAAGCGGTTTTATTACGATAAGATTATTAATTAAGCGGTTTAACATTGATAAGTTAAGTTATGACATAATTTAAAAGCTAGATATATCAAATTTATATTAAGGCAATAAACACTTGTGTTAACTGCTCTATTGGGTTGGCAAAGGATAAAGCTTTGTGACAGGACGTTTGTATGTACCTGAAGCTACCTTGACTGAAGCCACTCGAACTATGCCATCCGAACCAGGAAACACCTGTGTTATAATGCCTAGTGGCCAATTTAAAGGCGGTACACTATCTTGACCCAGGAGAACGACAGTACCGATCTCTACAGGGTGATCAGGTGTGCACCACTTCTGACGAACCTGCAACGTGTGCAAGTACTCAATTCGCCATTTTTTCCAGTATGATAATACAAGCTGGTCTAACAGCTTTTTTCGATTTTTTAAATTAGTGCTTTCTTCTGTTAGTTCAGAAGAAGGCAGATATGTAAGCGGACTGGACATTAAAAAATGTGCCGGCGTGAGCACATCCGGATGCGGATCCGTCGATAAAACACTAAGCGGTCGAGAGTTTAGCAGACCTTCTATTTGTACCAGAACGGTCAGAAGTTCCTCATAAGTGAGAAGTTGTTTCCCTATGACTCGGTACAAATGAGTCTTGACGCTTTTAATATTCGACTCCCAAAGACCTCCAAAGTGCGGAGCGCGGGGTGGGATCATATTCCATTCAATTCGAGTTTTAAGAAGCTCTTGTTTGATATCGGATTGCACGGTCGAGTTTAGTAAAAATGAATAAATGTCGTTGAGCTGTGCCTTAGCACCGACAAAATTGGTACCATTGTCTGAGTACAGAACAGACACTGGACCGCGGCGGGCTATAAACCTTTTAAAGGCAGAAAGAAAAGCCTCTGATGTGAGATCCGATACAAGTTCAATATGTATAGCCTTAGTAACTAAACATATGAACAAGCATATATATACCTTGTGCGAATGCTGACCTCTGCGACGAATAGGTATGTAAGAAATGGGGCCAGCCAAATCTACCCCAGTATGTACAAAGGCCTTGGCATCGCGAACACGGTATCCAGGCAGATCAGCCATTTTTGGGGTTGGATGCGTAGGACTTAAACGAAAGCAGGTATTGCATTTGCGGCAGCGAGAACGAATAACAGTCCTACCATCCAATATCCAAAACCGCTGTCTTATGATGGACATCAATAGTCCAGAACCGGTATGGCAATAAGTATTGTGATAGTGATCAATAATTAAATCCACTATGCGATCGCGTTTAGGTAAAAGTGCGGGATGCTTCGCTTCGTATGGTAGGTCAGACTTAGAAAGTCGGCCCCCAACACGTAAAATACCATAGTCGTCCACAAAAACTGATAAACTGCGAAGCTTCTTCGATGGAAGTTCACCAGTTTTGATTAAATTTAAGTCATTACAAAAATGAATATTTTGAAGAATTCGTACAACGAAATTTTCAGCGGTTTGAATATTTTTAACAGAACTCTGGCTATGTAGTCTGTTCGTAAACTTAAGTATGTACATGAATATGCGCAATAGCTTATTCCATGAACAAACGCGGTTGACAATAGTGTCCAAAATATGCGGTTCATCATTTAAAGTTTTAGCAACTAAAGCCGTTGCTTTCAGCTCTGGCAATGCCGCACATTCAGTCGGAGTGAATTTCAAAGGCCATTCATCCACAGATTGACGAAGCCAAGCGGGCCCATGCCACCACAACGAATGAGCTACTAAAACTGACGGCAACATGCCACGCGAAAGACAATCACTAGGATTCTCCTTTCCTGACACATGATTGAAACAAGCAGCAGGTAAGTTTTCATGAATTTTAGCAATACGATTGCTAACAAATATAGACCATCTGTGAGGAGATGAGTGAATCCATGAGAGGGCAATAGAGGAATCTGAGAAAGCGTAAACACCTACAATAGATACACGAGCGGAAAGCTTATCTCTTACCACGCGAACAAGCTTAGACAAAAGCAAAGCGGCGACGAGTTCTAATCGCGCTAGCGTTGTAATTTTTGCGGGCGAAACCTTGGACTTTGCACATAAAAGCCGAACGGTGATGTTGCCTTCAGCATCAGTGATGTGTAAATAAATACAGCATCCATAACCACTGAAGCTGGCGTCGCAGAAGGCTACGATATTCACTACAGCTTCTCTAAAAACGCCAATATGACGCGGTATATTTAGAGAAGAGAGTGCGGGAAAGTCGCGTACAAAGGTAGTAAACCGACTGGTAATAGATTCAGGAGGAATTTCGTCCCAGTCTATTTTAGCTAGCCACAGTTCCTTAATAAGGATTTTAGCGTACAACACGACCGGAGCCACGAGGCCAAGTACGTCAAACAAGCGGGCAACTAGCGATAGAATCGTTCGCTTCGTGCACCTACTGCCCAATGCAATAGTCGTCAAGGAAAAATTATCGTTAGCGGGTTCCCAGGATAAGCCAAGGATTTTAAAATTATTATTATTATCTGTATCAGAGAAATTTACTGGCGAGCGGTGAGACTCTGGCAGAATCTCTAATAATGCGGGTGTACTACTGGCCCATTTGACGAGATCAAAAGAACCTAATTTAAATAGATCTATTAATTCGCGAGCTAATCTCATTGCGACTTGTTCGTCAGGAACAGAGTAGACATAATCGTCCATATAAAACTGAGTTTCTACCAATTTAGAAGCCTCAGGAAAGCGGTCACTATGCTCACGCGCTAAGTGGCGCAGTGTGCGCATGGCTAAAAAAGGACTAGGCTTTAGTCCGAAAGGAACGCGGTTAAAATTAAAAGTGCGTATAGGTTCATTTTTGTTGAAACGATATAAAATTCTTAAATATTTACGGTGGTGCTCATTTACACCGATACGTAAAAACATCTGTTTAATATCTGCGGTAATAGCTACAGGAAACGTACGAAAATCAAGCAATAACAAAAACAAGTCGGCTTGCAAGTTAGGTCCGACGTGCAAAATGTCGTTAAGTGACAACCCTGAGTGAGTTTTGGCGCTTGCGTCCAAAACAATTCGAAGGCTATCTTTGCCCGGTCTGATAACGGCGTGATGCGGTATATAGTAACCTTCTTCTGACAATTCAGAGTCCGGTACCTCTGATAAATAACCTTCTGTTATATAATCAGTGATGGTTTTGTTATAGCTCTCGCGTAGGGTTGGCGTGTGCTCAAATTTACGTTCAAGTGAAAGCAGTCTACGATGAGCCACTCCGCGAGAATTGCCTAACTCAGAGGGGTTTCGATAAAAAGGCAAATCGACAAAATATCTACCATCCCTAAATAAAACGGAAGAATTGAAATTATTTTCACAATCTAACTCGTCTGGACTAATAAAACGTTGAGATGGAATTTCCTCTAACTCGAAAAACCTCTGCAAGCTTGACTCAATGTCAATGTTGGCAAGAGCGGTAAATGAAGACGTAGAAATTGTGTCACAATGACATGAAATATCTCCCATAAGTACGTATCCAAAGCTGGTCAATATAGCGGGCGGTGCGCGAGAATGTGAATCGACCCTATTTCCCAAATATATGTACGGAAACAGTTGAACACCAAGAACAATATCTATTTCTCCCGGTATATTCCAGGTTAAATCGGCAAGCGGTAAATTATTTAAATATGACATATTGTCATTTAATTCAATAAGATTTGCGGGAAGTCTGTCCGTAATGCAGTCAACTACTAATGCGTGAATATAATACTTGTTATTAGGATTAATACGTGATTCTATCGTAAAATAAATAAAACCATGTACGGGACGTGAGGTCATACCAACACCTTGCAACGATGAATTACGTAATTTTGTTATAGGTATGTTTAAACGTTTACAACAATCCATCGTAATTAAATTATTTTGAGACCCGTTATCTATCAAACATCTAACCACTAGCTTGTCCTTTCCGTTACAATGCGCATAGATTTGTGCGGTAGACAGCAAAATAGTTGAGCCGGTCGAACGAGCGCCCGCGCTAAGCGAGACAGAGCGCTCGGGTTCCGGGGCTGCCGCGATCGCCGCCGGCGACTGTTCAGACGTATTATTATTTTTATGATCAGAAAAGTGCAATAAAGAATGGTGTTGTTTTTTACAAGTTTTACAAACATTACGTGATTTGCATTTATTCAATGAGTGGGACAAACTTAAACAGTTTACACAGCCACGTTTCGATTTAATAAATTCGAAACGAACTTGCGGTGAATCCATATTATTAAATTGCTGACATTGAAACAGCTGATGTTTATTTTTCTTACAAAGCTGGCAGTTTGTTTCCGAAACCGGTTCATTACTAGATAAGAAGGTCTTAGAAGTACCTTGCGTGTTTTGTTTACGTGAATTAGCTACACTATACTTTGCGCGCGGCTCGGTCTGCGAATTATTATTATGCGACCTTTCGAGTACCTTGACATAATCTTGAATAAAAGAGATAAATACCTTATAAGAAGGTAATTCTTTCCCACTGACGCTATTCTCAAATTGCTGTAGTGTTTGGGAATCAAGTTTCCTCAAACCGCAATGCAGTAATACAAAATCTAATAGGTCGGGAATTTCTAACTGTTTCAATGCAGCGACAGACGCGGAATAATTTTCTATGTATGTATTTAAACCAACGGCGGTACCGGCGCAACTTTTAATGTCCAGAATGTTATTCAGATAATGGATACCTAAACTACGATTGTCTTGGTACCTTTTGACAAGACTGTCCCAAATTATATTATAGGTATTCCCTGTGGGAACAATACCTGCAGTCAACTTTAAGGCATCATGAGTCAAATTACTGATTAAGTACTGCACACGTTGCGCGTCCGTCAGGTCGGTATTCGAATGAACGTTACTACGAAATATTTCGTAAAATATTGGCCAGTTCTCAGTTTTTCCATCGAAGGAGGGTAACTGTATAGGTGGCAATTTTACGATCCCTTTTTTCTGTTCTGTCGTGAATGTTTTGTTGTTTCCAAGTATGAGGTTACGTTTGTATTTAATGCATGAATATAAATCCTCAATGGAATTCAAGGACGAGTAGTCTGGCGAAGTACTATCAATTTCAAACCGTAACTCATTAACTTGTTCAATTATTGTTTCAAACTTATTATACAATTCAGTAATGGATTCAGATTGTGCCAAAAATAACTCATTTGAGCGTAAATCATAATTTGAAATATTTTTGGATGAAGTATATAAGCGATTAATTCTTTCGAAAATAGCTTCTTTTTTGGCTGTAAGCTGAGTTAGTTTCATTTCAAGCTTATTAGCAGCCATCTTGAAGATTTGAAGAGTTCGATGTAAGATAATTATTATAGGAAAAAAAGATGGCGGTTTTCTTACGAATGTGTAAGTTTTTTCAAACGCCAAAATATTAAAGCGGGATGAGTATTTCATTAACTTATGTAGCTGAAACCTATCCGGCTCGAAGGACCAACAAATGGAGGTGCAGGCGTGTAAATAGCCGTGCCCTGAGTGCGGGATGAGAACGTATTACGACTTGTCACGTGGAGGCGTGCAAGTCCAAATTCGTCTATATGTAGCCTATAGGAAAGACACTGGGGACCATTCGACGTGAAAACCAACGAGAATATTGCAAATCGCTTACCGAGGCTGGCTTCTTGGGTCAGATCTCCTGATGCTTGAAGACTCCCGCTGTTCTTCTCTTCTCTGGTGGCCACCAGTGATCCAAATATCCAGTCAAACGTACACTGTTGATATCTAGGCTGTTGCGGTTATAATGTGCTCCAGAATCGGAGCTGATTTTCAAATTAGGAAGAAAACCGAATTCGACGCTCAAATTAGGCGTGCGCGCTATGCGGATGAGTTATGACAACTGAACTAGGGGCGGGAATATGGCGTCGCAAGCACATATCCGATTTTGCTAGTGAGGCGCCATCATTGACTTTACGGTTTTACGATAGCAAATCTCGCAAGGCAGATGTCGAAGGTCTCCCAAGCCATAACATAGGCTATTACCAATAAATATTATGCTGTAAGCTAATAAGAGGCGAATATCCGCCACACCAAAAGTAATGGACTCCTAAGCTGTATAAATGTATTAGCATGTTATAAACTGAGCCTGGTTGAGCCTCAAAAATGTGGCATTAATATTAAAAAATAGCTTAACTATTTTATTTCTTTTGTGTATACTTCTAAAGGTGCTTTTTAAATATTTTTTTAAAACGCAAAAAGTAACTGTCACTGTAAGAAGTGAACGTTGCTTTTGAAGTTTTTGAAGACATAGACAAAAACATCAAGTCTGACACATCGGCTGTCAAACACGTCGCATTCCGTTTTAAGTATTTTATTTTGTGTGAAATAAAAAAAAACTAAATAACTAACGCATCAAAATAAGAAAAAAACATTTTATTAAATGCAAGCAATACCAATAGAGACAGTTTCGTGTGAATAAAATGTTCTTAATAAGAGAACTTGTCGTACAATTCACGTCTAATAACTTACGTGCGTGGTGTGGAACGTCCAATAATATATTGTTTATCTTTCTCTATGGTCTATTATGGCGGAAAGTGACACACGGTACTTTGATTCGTCTTGCATTACTTTTTATTTTGAAATAAAAACGTCAAGTTCAGAGAGGTAAAAAACTGTGTAATAAATCATTTTTCAATTTTTTTTATACAATATTATTTATTATGTATTTGTAAAAAGAATGTACTTTTTGTCCATGTCCTTTATGTGTACTTAGTAAGTTTATTTTGGACATCGCTGACAAAGTTGAAGGAAAACATCGTGAGGAAACCTGCAACCGAATTGCGCAAGTAAATGCAGCAAGGCGAAGGGTTCGATCGCTATCAAATCGACCAATCACATACGAGATTAATGACGCGACGTGGATTTCCGTCTGTGTGATTAGTCGATTGAAAGCGGTCAAACCCGTTGAGTTGCCGTATTCACTTACGCAATAAGGCTTATGGTTAAAATAAGTTTGAAACCGTCTTAAGCATCGTAGTGATCAATGTTCGTACCTTCTCTGTATGAGAAGAGGCCAATGGGCCAGTTACAGGCTGGTATTATTATTATTGTGTGCACGCGCCCTTACCGTTCACCAATCGAATGAGGTTCGAATTTTAAATCATAAAGTAATTGAAACATTTTTGAATGCTGTTACGATACGAATTTTGTTAGTGATTTATCTCAGTTATTATAAAGCATTGCTTTCATTTGGAAAATTCTAATGAATTACGACAAATATCAATCTGTCCAGCCTTTTCCCACCGATTTTGGGGTCGGCCTCCAGTCTAACCGGATTCAGCTGAGTACCAGTGTGTTACATGGAGCGACTGCCTATCTGACCTCTACAACCCAGTAACTGGATTACACGAGACCCCTTTGGCAAGACTGGTGTCAGATTTCCTGGCTTCTCAGTATCCGTAACGACTGTCGAAGATGCACAAATGACAGCCGGGATCAACGGCTTAGAATGTTTTCCGAGGCACGGAGGAATCTCAATATATTAAGATGGTCATCCATCCACATACCTACCGACCTCGGCAAGCGTTGCTTATTCTTGAAGATCGACCGTTGTGGCTGTTTTTTATTTAACCACGAGCTTCTCCTAGTGAATTAAGATTTGAGTTACGATTTGAGCTAGGTTTTTTTTCCGTAGTTGAGTTTTAGTTTTTACCCGACTGCCGAAGGAGGGTAATGTGTTTATCAGCCTATGTATGTATATATGTATGTATGTTTGTTCCTATATGGCGTTGCAGAGACCAAACGCTTTGGCCGATTTTGATGATTCATACGTCAATCGATTTGCCTTAACCCTGCAAGTGTCATAGGCTACATTAAAATTGGACAATAGAAAAATGGCGGCTTTTGGGCGCCATATTGTGGGGGCCCACATTTTTTTTTTCTTCCAAACCCATTGTGTGGGGTATCAGAATAAAGGGTTTTAAGAGGTGATTTCAAATATATATATATATAAATCACTCATATGTTTAATAATAATAATAAAGCCTTTATTTCTCACTAATTACATGCATACATTCATAACATTATTATTATATTACATTACATCATTATTATATATAACATAATTTAACATTGTAAAGACAATTCACTCTTAAAGTTTATTATTTATTAAAATAAATATACATTAAATTAAGTAAAAGTGGTAACATTATTATTATATTATTGAATTTTAATATGTATTAGTTAAATATGAAATTTGAATTTGATTTGTTATTACATTTAATATTAATTTAATTACCTATTATTAAGTGAGGAACCCATATTTGGGCATAGGCCTCCTCCAACCTCTTCCAATTATCCCTATCTCTGGCTAGACGGGTCCAAGTTGGTCCAGCTACCTGAGCGATGTCGTCGACCCACCGACGGTAAGGTCGTCCGCGTGGTCTCGTCGCGTTTCGTGGGTACCAGTGCAGTATCCTCTCGGTCCACCGATTGTCGGTGTTTCTTGCCACATGTCCGGCCCATCTCCACTTTAGCCTACACATAAGTTCCACGGCGTCTACTATTTTTGTTACTTTCCTTAAGTCTGTATTTCTCCTTCTTTCCTTTCTAGTAATGTTTAGCATGCTTCTTTCGGTTGCTCTCTGGAACACGTTTATTTTTTGTACTATAGCTTTAGTTAACGTCCAGGTTTGACCTCCATATAGTAAAGTTGGGAGAACAATTGAGTCCATAGCCTTTCTTTTTAGTTGTATGGGGAGTTTTGACTTGAAAATATCTTTCAGAGACCAGTATTTATTCCAAGCTTTCTTTATTCTCCGTTCAACTTCACCCAGTGTTGGATCATCGAATGATATATTTTTACCTAGATATACATACTCATCTACGTAAGCTATTGTGTGGAATTCCGTCTTAATAGGTAATTTTTCACTGTTTGTCATTGCAAAGGTTTTTTGCGTGTTCATTCGTAACCCACATTTTCTGCTCTCTATGTCCAGAGTAGTTAGCAAGTATACCAGGTCTTTGTGATTTTCTGCTACAAGTACTATGTCATCAGCAAAACGTAAATTATTAAGGTACTCGCCATTTATATTTATTCCTAAGTTTTCCCAATTTAATTTTCTAAAAATATATTCTAACAGAGCGGTAAACAAGTTTGGGGAAATAGGGTCACCTTGTTTCACACCCCTTTGTATGTCAAATGGTTCTCCCTTGCTCTCCAACCTGACGATCGCCCTGCTGTTTCTGTATATTTCTCGAAGTATCTGTATGTATGTGGTTTCCACTCCTTGTTCTCGCAGTGCCAACCATAAGTGTTCATGTCTAATAGAGTCAAACGCCTTGGAATAGTCCACGAAAGCAAGGTAGAGACCCTGCCTATACTCCGTGCATTTTTCGATAAGCTGTGTCAACGTAAATATGTGGTCAATGGTTGAATAATTGCGCCGGAAGCCAGCTTGTTCTCTGGGTTGATTACTGTCTAGTAGTTTGGATACTCTTCTCAATAGAACTGTCGCAAAAACTTTGTAAACTGTTTGTTGAAGACTGATTGGTCTGTAGTTTTCAAGGCTCAGAGGATCACCTTTTTAACCGACTTACAAAAAAGGAGGAGGTTCTATGTTCGACTTTATGTTTGTTTTTTTTTTTTTTTTTTTTTTTTTTTTGTTTTTTTTTTTTTGTGTATGTTCATCGATATCTCTGTCAATTGTGGACCGATTTTGAAAATTCTTTTTTTGTTTGAAAGATTATGTTTCGAAATTGGTCCCATTTTAATTTGGTGAAGGTCTGATGAAGAACTTCGGAGATACACAACAGAACTCTTCAATAAATGACGGCAAAACTCTCGGGATTGCTGCAATCGCATGTCTGTTTGTTGTTTATACCATTTCATAACATAACATCACGCCAGTACGCTCTAAAGGGGGAACACAGATCTCTCATTTCACCGGTTATGTTCAAGTTTCATATTATTCGGTTAATCTATTCTGGAGTTATAGGGACCTTAATAAACAACTTGCTATTAGGTAGGTAAAACTAAAAAGGTAAAAATAAAAAAACTTTTTTGCAAAAAAATACTACCGACTTCCAAATGAAAAACTACAAAGTGAAAAATAACTTAACTTTTGGAAGTCGGTGTCTTACGTAGGTACCATTTTTTGCGATATGGACACCGACTTCCAAAAGTTAAGTTATTTTTCACTTTGTAGTTTTTCATTTGGAAGTCGGTAGTATTTTTTTGCAAAAATATCATTTTTTTTTTTTTTTTTTTTTTTTTTTTTTTTTTTATGTTTATCGATATCTCTGTCAATTGTGGACCGATTTTGAAAATTCTTTTTTTGTTTGAAAGATTATGTTTCGAAATTGGTCCCATTTTAATTTGGTGAAGGTCTGATGAAGAACTTCGGAGATACACAACAGAACTCTTCAATAAATGACGGCAAAACTCTCGGGATTGCTGCAATCGCATGTCTGTTTGTTGTTTATACCATTTCATAACATAACATCACGCCAGTACGCTCTAAAGGGGGAACACAGATCTCTCATTTCACCGGTTATGTTCAAGTTTCATATTATTCGGTTAATCTATTCTGGAGTTATAGGGACCTTAATAAACAACTTGCTATTAGGTAGGTAAAACTAAAAAGGGAAAAATAAAAAAACTTTTTTGCAAAAAAATACTACCGACTTCCAAATGAAAAACTACAAAGTGAAAAATAACTTAACTTTTGGAAGTCGGTGTCTTACGTAGGTACCATTTTTTGCGATATGGACACCGACTTCCAAAAGTTAAGTTATTTTTCACTTTGTAGTTTTTCATTTGGAAGTCGGTAGTATTTTTTTGCAAAAAAGTTTTTTTATTTATACAGAAGGGTTATAATCGATGTACCCCACTCTTGCGGTATTTTCTGATTTACTAATATGTTATTGAAGAGCCTAGTTAATACTGGCGAAAGCGGGTCCATGATTGCTTTTAAGATGTCATTAGTAATCCCATCATCTCCTGGGCTTTTTGTTGTTTTTAGCTGCTGAATAGCGTGTATTATTTCGCTCTCTAGGAATGAAGGGACGCTGACACAAATCTCATCTTCGTAAATGTTGTAGGATAGGTCGTCGTTTTGATAGAGTTCCTTGTAAAATTCTGAAGCTGAATTATGTAACTGTCTTCTATCTGACACGTTTTTGTTTTTATATTTTAAATTCATTATCCAGGGTTTATCACTGCTAAGTATATTGTGTGCTCTTTTAATTGATGATCTCTTTTTCAGTTCTTCTTCTATAACACTATATCGGTGGGCTTTCCATTTTCTATAAATATGTTTATTAATTAGTTTATATAATGCACTTAGTTGATTTCGTTCTGATCGCGTTCTATTTTCTTTATTTTTTAATATATTTCTTTTATTTATTAGCTTCTCTACGTAAGGAGTGATAAACATCTCGTTCTTGATCGTTTCTCTGGGTAATTTACTATTTGCTTCTTTAATAATTCGGATTAATTTGTTGTAAGCTAATTCCAAGTCGTCAAACTCCAATTCCTTTAAGTCTTCCGAAATAATGTTTTTTAATGACTGTTGTTCCAAAGGATTTAAGTTATGTATCTTGTTTCTAAAGTGTTTCCGTGATTTTATTTTCTTTGACTGTTGTAAGAAACTTGCTTTTACTAGTCTGTGGTCTGTAGAGAATGTTGTGTTAATTACTTGTACATTTGTTACATCTTTTATGTTCCTGACTAAAATGAAGTCGATTTCATTTCGAACATTTCCATTTGGCGATATCCAAGTCCATTTTTGTTTATTGTTCTTTTTAAAGTGTGAATTGACAATATAGAGCTGGTTTTCCAAACAATATTCTAGTAACTTTTTACCTCTGGCGTTTCTTTGTCCATATCCCCACGGTCCCATCACCTTTTTATCTTCGATAGAAGGTTTCCCTATTTTTGCGTTGAAGTCTCCCATCACAATAGTATTTTTACTTGTATTTTGTAGCGCAGTTTGTAAATCTTTATAGAAAACTTCTAGCTCATTATCGGTTGATCTTTCCGTCGGGCAGTAACATTGTATTAGATGTGATTTTTTGTTGTTTAAATAGATATCCAGTCGAATGACGCGATCTGAGATAGTTTGTACGTCAATAATGTTGGCTTTAAGCTCCTTCTTTATTATAAAACCAACCCCATTTGTACCACTTTTTTCCCCGTGATATATCATAATGTAGTCATCATTTTCTTTTATTACCTTTCCTTCTTTCTTAATCTCGGATATGCCAATAATATCCCACTTGAACTTAGTAAGGCTGTTTCTAAATTCTATAACTCTTGTTTCATTTACTAAAGATGTGACGTTCCATGTACAAATGTTTAAATATTTTTGTTGCCGTATTATTGATTGGTTGGAGGGTTTTGGTCTAATCATCCCGCGGGGACCAGCCGTATTGGGAGATTTTGTTAAGTTTTGTATTATGTGTGTTATTTTTGGTGTGGAGAGGGCCACTGTATTTCATGCTGGTGGGTGATCTAGTATTTGTTCCATTGTTTTTCCTGAGGTCTTCATATAATTTGTGATACGGTTGTTTCCCTTTAGTTTTTTGCTTGCTTGACTTTCTGGGTTTATATAGGACGTTACGGGTGGAGAAGAAGACGAAGCTCCTCGTTTGTTTCCGGGCTTTACATTCCTTTCTCGCACGACCAGTTTATCGTACTGTATATAGGCTTCATTCCCTTTTTCTAGTTCTCGTTTCTGCTGTGTTTTAAGTTCTTGCCTTATCTTAAGTATTTTCTGTGGAAATTCGGGTTTTATGTATATACTTGATGCTTCTAACTTTTTCTTATTCTTCAATATTTTTATTTTTGTTCCTAGTGTAGTAAATGTAACAGCAATAGGACGAGGGTTGCTACTTTTCTTTCCAATTCTTCTTACTGCTTCTATTTCCGATTCCTGCATATCCAACTTCAGGGTTCCGGTTGTGACATCAAAAAATTTCTTTTGTAAGTCCATATAAGATTTTTCGCCCTCGTTTATACCAAAGAATACCAAATTTCTCTGTGTTGCTCTGTTGTTCCAATTCATCCAGCCTCTTTTCCTGCTCTTCGGTTTGTTCTTGTAGAGAATTCAAAGTACAATGTAATTGGTTAAATTTTTCGTTTAAGTTACTGTTAATATTAAATGTGATTTTCTCTTCAGTTTTTGCTATACTATTTTCCATTGTAGAGAATTTTTCCTGCATCTCCTTTCTCATTTCCAATAGTATTTTCTCTAATTGACTCATCTTGTATATAAAGTAGCAAATACAATGAAAAATATTTATAAACAGCCAATTCCAATTTTTTAGGGAGATTGAGATTACCTGGCAACCCTTTTTTAGACAGCTGGCAGATGTCAATGTCTCAGTATTGAAATGACAGCCGTCATTTGGTATTGACAGCAGAACAGGAATCTCAATGTGGGTACTTGGAAAACTTTCCACTTTTAAGTTTAATGGAAAATAATGCAGTACTTGCGATTGTTTCTTCCAAAAACGGTTCCGGTGTGTTCCTCGCAGATAACTATGATAGGGCTTGCCGCGATATTGAACAACACACTGCAGCTAAATATTAGAGTTTTCAAGCGAAATTACCACCTTTACGTAAAATTAAACTCAGACCGTAACGTAAACAATGTCAGTGCTATCAGTGTTGCCACAAATGTATCTAATTCGAAAAAAACTTAACTAAAAAGTTATAAATCAAAAAAGTTAAATCAAAAAACCCGACTGCTTCAAAAGCTAACTAAAAAGCCGTAAACAAGGAAAAAACCATGCTGTGCAGGAGTAGGATACATCTGGTTTTGGCCAGCTCGCGCGTATGTATCCTCCGACAGCACAGCATGATTTTTTGAAGCAGTCGGGTTTTTTTTATTTTTTGATTTAACTTTTTTATTAACTTTATGTTTCTTCTACTTTTTCAAGATAATTATTTTTTAATTAAATAAAAGGTGAGATTTTTAATGACAAGCAAGAAAAACTTTTTAACACCAAGTTCTGAAATTAAAGTTATTTTGCACTTTGTAGTGATTTTTTATTTGAAAGTCGGTTGTATTTTTTTGGAAAAAAGCTTTTAATTTTTACTTTTTAGTTCTGGTTTCTAGTGGGCAAGTTCTATAGTAATTTATAATAAACACTCATGCGATTGCATTGATCCCAAGAGATTTGCCGTCATTTATTGAAGAGTTATGTGTGTATATCTCCAAAGTTCATCATCAGATCTTCACTTAAATAATATAGGATCGAGAAAGAACCCTTTCAAAAACAAAAAGAATTTTCCAAATCGGTACACAATTCACGGAGAAATCGGTGAACATACATAAAAATACATACTGTCTTAAAAGTGTATAAGCACACACACTTTTCCAAAATACTACATACGAGTATTTACCAGTTGCATACCTTTTCAATTTAGGTACTACCAACAATATTATTGAAACTAAAGCCAACTTAAATGAAGGGTCTTATAAAGCTGAAGTTGAACGTCTGGTAGACAAAGCCGTTCGAGAGCGCTCGGAACAGAATGAGAGGTGTTAGTGCCAAGTAGGTACTAGTGGTGACGTCACGATTAGGATAGAACATGTGGAGGGGATGAAATGACAAAATCAAGTAATTAAAAGCTTTTGTTTAATTTTACCTGTCCCAACCTGTAACCAAATCTTAAATAGGTACTAGTGGTGACGTCACGAGTAGGATAGAACATGTGGAGGTTAAATTTGACCCACTTGCCAGTGTCTGATTGAGCTGCAATTTGAAGCAATTGTCAGTGCCTGATTGAGCTGCAATTTGACCGACTTGTCAGTATCTGATTGAGCTGAAATTTATCCCACTTGTCAGGGTCTGATTGAACTGCAATTTGCCCGACTTGTCAGTGTCTGATTGAGCTAAAATTTTACCTACTTGTCAGTGTCTGATTGTGCTGAAATTTGACCCACCTGTCAGTGTCTGATTGAGCTGTAATTTGACCGACTTGTCAGTGTCTGATTGAGCTGCAATTTGACCGACTTCTCAGTATCTGATTGAGCTGAAATTTATCCCACTTGCCAGTGTCTGATTGAGCTGAAATTTGAACCACTTGCCAGTGTCTGATTGATCCGAAATTTAACCTACTTGTCAGTGTCTGATTGAGCTGAAATTTGACCCACTTGTCAGTGTCTGATTGAGCTGCAATTTGACCGACTTGTCAGTATCTGATTGAGCTGAAATTTTACCTACTTGTCAGTGTCTGATTGAGCTGAAATTTGAACCACTTGTCAGTGTCTGATTGAGCTGCAGTTTGACCGACTTGTCAGTATCTGATTGAACTGAAATTTGTCCCACTTGCCAGTGTCTGATAATTTGAACCACCCGTCAGTGTCTGATTGAGCTGCAATTTGACCGACTTGTCAGTATCTGATTGAGCTGAAATTTGTCCCACTTGCCAGTGTTTGATTGAGCTGAAATTTGAACCACTTGCCAGTGTCTAATTGAGTTGAAATTTTGCACACAGGTGTGTTTTTCGTGACAATGCATATTTTTTATAAAAAACTGATTTAAAAAGAGAACATTTTAAATTTATAAGCTTTACCGCCCACCCCAGCTTTGCCCGGGTAACTTATGCAATTACAACACAAGATGTTACAGAAACAAAGCAAGACTTGAAAAAGGGTCATTGTACTCATCATTATGTACCATTTTTAAAACAACATACTTTTTCACGATTTTAGATTATTTGGTGCGGTTTGTTACTTTTGGTCGGTTGTCACATGTGCAAGGCACGAGAGAAGCGATACAAAAGTAGTATCGAATTAACATCGCTTCAACATCGCTACTAACGCGCCACATTTTAGGGCAACATAGAAGGGTTTGCCCAAACAGCGCGATTGTATCGGTCCTGTATCGCGAATTTGCGAAAGTAGCGATGCAGAACAGTGGTTACGTGGGCCAAGTTTTAATAGCCACAGCATCGCGAATGTATCACAATCTTTTTACGATTGTATCGCTGCTTCCCTAACAATTCTGGGACGGATCTGCCAAGTACCAGCTGGATGCAGTTGAGTCGATCGAAAAACGAGCCAAGAGGCTCATTGGCAATGAAGTACTCGTCGCATCTAGGCTCCAAAACCTCGAACATCGGCGCAGAGTTGTCAGCCTGTCGGTTTTTTATCGGTTACATTTCGGGGATTGTGCGTTGGAATTGCATGAACTAATTCCTCCTAGCCCGTTCCAACATCGTACTACAAGACGTACGCCGCATCGCGGTACGTCTTGTAGTCAGATGTCCGAGTCGGTACATTGTGAACATCCCACACATACGCACCAAACGTTTTGGGAATACTTTTATTATGCGTACAGCAAAAGAGTGGAATTCCCTTCAGGAGTCTGTATTTCCTATTGGCTACAACCTGGGAGTCTTTAAGTCAAGAGTGAATAGGTTTCTTCTAGGCAAGCGTGCTTCATCGTCGACCACATCATCGCTTACCATCAGGTAAGATAGTGGTCAGGCGCAAGCCTATCAATAATAATTAAAAAAAAACTTTAAAACAATCAATAACAGATTCAAAATGCATATTCCCCGCACATTGAATCTATTTCCAGAGTATCCATTATCCAGTAATTAACCAAGTTTAGAATACGAGTACCATTTAAACGAAGGAATCTAAGTTTCCATTGAACCCGCAAACTATCTAGCTTGAGCAAACTGTGGCCATTTAACTTGGCCTGACTTGGGACAGTTTGCGACCATTCCCTTTGCACGACCTAGTTGCATGTATGTGTTCCTAGTGTTTGTTACTGATAACATAATAATACCAGCCTATAACAGTCCCACTGCAGGGCAAAGGCATATTCTTATACAGAGAAGGCACGAGCATTGATCACCACGCTTGCTCAATGCGGGTGGAGGATTTCAAACTTATATTCAGTACAAGTGCAGGTTTCCTCACGATGTTTTCCTTCACCGATGTCCAAGATAAACTTAGAAAGTACAGCACACCATCATCAACCTTTTAATGTTCCCACTGCTGGGAGACAGGCTTTCTCTCTGAGAGAGAGGGAACAAGCCTTAATCCACCACGTGCGGGTTGGTGGATGTCACAGGTCTTCGAATTTTTGGGTTTTAGAACATGCCGATTTCCTCATGATGCTATCCGTCGCCGTTTTTAGAGCAGTGCTTGGGATCTAACCCACGACCTACAGCTCTTAAGTGGAAGCCGTTACCACTGGGCCACCACTGCTCCTCAGAAAGTACACATGAATTGAAAAAGTCACATTGGTACTTGCCCTACAAGTCCAGCTGATAGATTTTGTAAACTAAAACTCAACGAGCGGGAGCGGGAAGTCAGCTGTCATTTCGCCTTAGGCTAGGGTTTGCTCCCTCCCCCCGGTGGGTTTCCGCACTGTCGAGGCGGGAGGGCTCAGTAGCCGTGACTTTGTTACCCACGGTGAAGCAAAGAGGAACCCGAGGGGGGCCACTCGTCAGGGCTTTTGCCGATAAGCTGACGATGAAGCGGAGGAGGAGTGTCGGTATGGCCGTATTCCCTGGAAAAATGGTAGGTGGTGGGGCCATTGACCTTGACCCGTCATAAGGGGACTAAGGGTGCCATACAAGGGGTCGTCTGGCGCCCATGTGCTGGTTTGGTCCCTGGGGTGGTCACGGCGTAGACTGTGTTCTAGAGCGCCGGTGATGGGGGGTACCCTCCAGACGAGGGTCTGGTGACGGACAGCCGCGGCAGGTTCGCGGTGAGTTATAACGCGTCCCGTGTTCCCGCCAAATGCGGCACAGGACACCGTGGAGTTTTAGTGGGTTGGAGTCCCACATGACTGCGCTATCTCCCCGTGGTGGCGCAGTATGCATGAGCATATCACCAAGCTACAAAAAAAAGCGTTTGACAGCTCACCTCACATATAGTTTAACGGTAAGATTTTGGCAGAGTAGCATTTATGTGCTCCTTTACGAGAAAACCATTACAGATATTTTGATAATATAGATGGAACGACTACCTATCAGACCTCTACAACAAAAACTGAGCAACACGATATCTCTTGGTAAGACTGGTTCTCAGCTCAACAGTGTTATCCAACGTTGGTTAGTTTAAACCAAAAAGGTTTTGCTCTAACAAAACCGATACAGGCCACAGTTGTGAAAATAAAATGAAAACTGTTGGCAACTTTACAAGTGCAACTAGTTTCCAGTACAACAGCTGTTCTATATCTTTTTGTATGTCACCGAGGGAGGGAACTTGTATTGAATTAAGTATTTAATACAAGCGAATCGTTTTTGTTATAATGTTGGTATTACTTACTCTAAGAACTCGTTGTTAAATCATAACAGGAACGCGAATCGATCTTCAAAGTTAAGAAGCGCTTGCCGCGGTCCGTCCGTGGATGGGTGACCATCTTATCATACCGAAATTCCTCCTTACCTCGGCAAGCACGATTCAATAAGCCATTGATTTTCGTCCGTTATTCTTTTCTGATTAATTTCGTTGCAGAATCCAAGACAGTTAAATTAATTCTCCGTTACTTCGTCGAGCTGCATTGCCCCGGCGCTTTTCTGGTGGTCACCAGTCACCATTGTTGATTTCAGGACTGTCAATGGGTTGGGAATAGTGCGGTAGGATAGTCCCAAAAAAAGTCGTTACGGATAGTCAAAGCCAGATTACCTAGTTACCGGGTTGTGGAGGTCAGATGGGCAGTGGCTTTATGTAACAAAACCAACCAGTTAATAGAGGAGCAAGGGGACAAGCCTGCCACGGCATTAAATAGACAAAAAAAAAACCGGCCAAGTGCGAGTCGGACTCGCGCACGCAGGGTTCCGTACTTGGTAAATAGCGGTTTACGATTAATGACGTATTAAAAAAAAACTACTTACTAGATCTCGTTCAAACCAATTTTCGTTGGAAGTTTACATGGTAATGTCCATAACATTTTTTTTTAAATTTTATCATTCTCTTATTTTAAAAGTTACAGGAAGGGGGACACACATTTTACCACTTTGGAAGTGTCTCTCGCGCAAACTATTCAGTTTAGAAAAAAATTATATTACAAACCTCAATATAATTTTTGAAGACCTATTCATAGATACCCCGCACATATGGGTTTGATGAAAAAAAAAATCAAGTATGGGAACCCCCAAAATTTATTGTTTTTTTCTATTTTTGGGTGAAAATCTTATTGCGGTTCACAGAATACAAATACTTACCAAGTTTCAACAGCATAGTTCTTATAGTTTCGGAAAAAAGTGGCTGTAACATACGGACGGACAGACAGACAGAGAGACAGACAGACATGACGAATCTATAAGGGTCCCGTATTTTGCCATTTGGCTACGGAACCCTAAAAAGTATGAAAATTAGACATAATTGGCCAAATATGAGTATTAGACAGGAATGTAATATGCATTCACCAGAATTATCAATCTACAAATCCTAGTTTAATTTAGTACTTCCTTATTTAATTATGTTTTATTTAATGAAATAAAATTGAATTAAATAAAACATAATTAAATCTAGTCTTATATAATAATAAGTAATAATTTTTAATTACTGGCATGATTGTAGGTATTATGGAATGATATTATAGCATGTAAAATAAATTATAAAAGGATGTAATAATAATAATTGTAAAAAAATTATTTATATTATCAGAAATAAAGGCTATTTGTATTTGTATTACGAAGCGAAATACCTATTATTTATAAATAATACTTGAACTAAAGCGCATACTTAGTTCCGCTCGGCATAATAAAATCTATACGACCCGTAAATATCACTTAAGTTATATAGAGGTAAATACTCGTATTATTGAAATACCAATGGCTTTTACATACTTTTGTGCAGCTACTAGTTTTGTTTGCTGATCTGCTTATGTGTTACTTGTCTGCTAGGATTTAAATTTAAGAAATAAAGAAAATACGGTCTACCACTGTGATTGTGGTCTTGGTTTTTTGACATAAGGTGCTATGATTGTGGTACATGATTTATTTTCATTGCTTACTTAAGGTTGTGTGTATTTATGTATCTATTTTTTAGCCTAATGTATGTATTTGTGTTTCTAGTAGTTTCTAGTGTATCTATATTATGATCATTGTTGGTATTGTCGCACCACTGACAACCCCATGTCATGTCCAGGTAATTTCTGCCTATTTCAGGTTGCCTGGTAGAGATCATTGTATGTTTTAAGTATTAAGTTTCTTTTTTTCCTTGTATATTATGGTGTACAATAAAGTGTATATAAATAAATTAAAATAATTATTCGGCAGCACATACTATTATATCCGTTCTGCGAGAAATGAGCCCTGGCCACTGCCACTAAAGTTTGACAATTCTTCGAGCTATGTCGGTAATCTTGGTTCTCTTGCGGATGTCTTTTTTTCTGATTCGATAGCGCAAGGAAACTCCGAGCATAGTCGTTAGGGCCGAAAAGTTTTAGAGTGGCGACCTCGTACCGGAAGACGCAGCGTTGAAAGGCCTCCGTCTAGGTGGAGCGACAACCTGAGGCCTTAGTGTGAGTTTTT
Source organism: Orthosia gothica (assembly GCA_949775005.1). Taxonomy (NCBI): domain Eukaryota; kingdom Metazoa; phylum Arthropoda; class Insecta; order Lepidoptera; family Noctuidae; genus Orthosia; species Orthosia gothica. The sequence continues at coordinate 42,297 of CATKRY010000041.1, forward strand.
ACTCACGCGTGACTCACGCTCACTCGTGTTACGTAAACGATCTCTTATGTCAAAATGTATACAAAAAAAGAGGTTTCTCCTTACCGTCCCCAGACGGCGCTTATCCAGTTTCAATACAAATTGACGTTTACGTTAACGCGATTGACCTTGAGTAAAAACTCGCACTAAGGCCTCTGAGGCCTTAGTGGGAGTTTTTACTCACGCTCACTCGTGATAACGTAAACGATCTCGTATGTGAAAATGTATACAAAAAAAGAGGTTTCTCCTTATCGTCACCAGACGGCGCTTAACCAGTTTCAATACAAATTGACGTTGGTGGCGCGTAGGGCTGGTTTAGTGGACTGTATCTGCGGTGCGAAGCAAAACGATTGACAAACGCTTGATGATAGGTAATTCGAGTTGCGGGGATGTTGGATAACATAGTACAACCCGAAAATAATAAGAGAAGGAAGCAAAAACCTTTTCTGGAGCCACGTGGTAGCGTCGTCGTGGCACTGAAACACTTCACAAGGGTTCAAGGGCAGCTGGGCTTCAAGTTACTGTCATCACACGTTAATCACAAACACAAACTGTTCATTATAGTCTTATTACATGCGAAAACGCGATGATTCCAAAGTTATTAATAATTTTCACGGAGTGGGGCGACGCCATATGCCTGCGCGACGCGGTTTTTTTTTTTTTTTTTTTATAACTTATAGGCTCGCGCTTGACCACAATCTCACCTGGTGGCAAGCGATGATGTGGTCGACGGTGAAACACGCTTGCCTAGAAATAACCTATTCACTCTTGACTTAAAGACCCCTAGATTGTAGCTATCGGGAAACACAGACTCCGGCAGGGAATTCCACTCCTTAGCTGTACGCATAATAAAAGTGTTTCCAAAACGTTTTGTGCGTATGGGTGGGATGTCTACCATGTATCGATGGCGCATCGCCGTACGTCTGGTAGTCCGATGATGGAACGGGCTAGGTGGAATTATATCGTGCAATTCCATCGCACACTCCCCGAAATGTAACCGATAAAAAACCGATAGGCTGGCAACTCGGCGACGATGTTCAAGACTCTGGAGCTTTGACTTGACCAGCGCCTCATCGCCGATGAGCCTCTTGGCTCGCTTTTCGATCGACTCTAGTGCGTCAAGCTGGTATTTGGCTGATCCGTCCCAAAGATGAGAACAGTACTCCATGCATTATCGAACTTGCGCTTGATACAAGTTGAGGAGCTGTTCCGGCGTGAAGTACCGTCTCACCTTTGCAAGGATCCCCAGCTTTTTGGCAGCCAGCTGAGCCTTTGCCTCAATGTAAGGGCCAAAATTGAGAGTAGATGTCAACGTAACGCCAAGAAGCTCAAGATGGTCAGTTATTGGCACGGTCGCATCTCGGAAAGTTGGATCTGGGTAAAATTGGCTCTTTTTAGCGGAAAAAAGACACGCCTGGGTTTTAGCGGCATTAAACCTGACCAGATTGGCATCGCCCCATTCGGAGACTGCCTGCAAGGACAGGTTCAAGCGCTCCACCATGGCCTCCCGGAGAGACCGGATCTGAGGCCCGCTAGCACGAGCGTTGGACAAGTATCTCTCAGCAACAGTGCTGTCGTCTGCATACCCAAAGGTGCCAGGTTTAAGCAGATCGTTAATATGCAGCAAGAATAAAGTAGCTGAGAGTACCGACCCCTGAGGGACCCCGGCATTGATATCCAATTGGTCCGACGAGCAGCCATCGATAACCACTCGAATGGACCGATCTCTCAGGAAGTCTGCAATCCAATCACACAGACCACCGGGCAAACCGAATGAAGGAAGCTTACCAATAAGGCTTTCGTGCCAGACCCTATCAAAAGCCTTCGAGATGTCGAGGGAGACGGCAAGCGCTTCCCCGTGCCTCTCGATGGCCTCACTCCAGATGTGAATGGCATACGCTAGAAGATCCCCAGTAGACCGATTTCGGCGGAAGCCGTATTGGCGGTCACTAAGGATATCGTTAGATTCTAGGTATGCCAGTAGCTTCGTGTTAAGTACACGCTCCATACTCTTACAGAGTATGGACGTTACAGAGATGGGTCTGTAGTTGGCCGGGTCAGCTCGACTACCCTTCTTGGGCACGGGCTGTACGTTAGCTAGCTTCCAAGCATTCGGCACTTTTCCAGTCTCATACGAAAGGCGGAATAGGCGTGTCAAGATCGGAGACAGTTCAGGCGCACAGGTTCTGAGAACTATTGCTGGTATTCCGTCCGGGCCACTAGCCTTGTTCACGTCGAGGTTGCGCAGTACCTTACGGACGTCCTTTTGATGGATACGAATGTCCGACATACTCGTCTCGTATCCATCAGGATAAGAAGGGGGCCGCGCGTCACCAGGGTTCAGACGTGAAGATTCCGCAAAAAGAGAGGCAAATAAATTTGCCTTCTCCTCAGCAGAGTGGGCCAGCGACCCGTCGGGTTTCAGCAGTGGTGGTAGTGAGGGACGGCTGAAGTTGGACTCGACCGACTTAGCCAGGGACCAAAACGCTTTACTACCTGCTGGGTAAGAAGCAAGTTTGGCCCCTATTCGGCCAATGTGGTCGAACCGAGCCCTTCTCAACACCTTCTTGCAAGACTTGGCAGCCCTGTTATAGGCTTTCTTCCTTTGACCCACGTCACTCGCTTTGCGCGAACGAGCGTCAACCCATGCCAGGTACGCCTCATGTTTAAGCGCGTCGGCGCGATGACATTCAGCGCCAAACCATGGACGGTCAACATTGGTCATTGTTACGTCAGAAAACGGAATGTAGTACTCCATTCCCTGACGCAACACATCCGTCACGTTGTCCGCGCACGCCGTAGGATCATCCGAAGAAAAGCAAGTGGGCTGCCAATGATAACATGCGAAGAAAGATCGCATGCCATCCCAATCTGCTGACCTGTACCGCCAAACCCACCGCGTGCCTCTTGGGCTGGGATCGGGCGGGGAGTAGACGGACACAGACTTCACCAGACAATGGTCGGAACTACCCAAAGGTGAAGTTATCGACACAGAGTATCGGTCTGGCTCTGTTGTCAGCAGAAGGTCCAAGCAATTGGCCGTGTGCGAATCAACATCCGGCACCCTCGTTGCCCCCTGGACCAGCTGGGTAAGGTTAAGCGCAAGCGCAAGCTTACGCATCTCCCGTCCAGCATGGTCAGTGCACTGGTATGGGAAGAGCCACTCCTGGTGGTGGGCAGTAAAGTCCCCCAGTAACACTAATTGGGCGGAAGGGTACCGCTGCTGTGCCGCATCAGCCGTCTCACTGAGGTACTCTGTGAGCCTGGTTGCCTCCTGATCTCCACTGTGCGAGCGGTAGACACAGGCGTAGATAATTTTATCCAGACCTGTGTCCACTAGAGCCCACAGCGTCGAAAATCTTGGGTCCTCAAGGTTACGGAGACGCCGATAGCAAGTGTCGTCACGGGCGTACATACACACTCCCGCGCGCGGTTTATATTTGTGCTCCAGGGTAAACCCTGGGTAAGATAGGTACGACGCGTCTGACGGATTCGCTATCTGCGTCTCCGTAAGGAAAAACAGCGCTGGTTTTTCAGTCTCCAGGTGGTAGTGGACTGCAGAGAGATTTGAGTGCAGACCTCTAATGTTGGTGAGGTGCACTTTGTGTGGGAGGGGGTGCAGCCGCTGTTTATATCCTGTATTTTTTTCCCTTGGCATTTTCATTTAAAGAAGAGTGAATGGAAGAGAGGAGTAGGAAGTGAGACGAGGTTCCACGCTGCTAACCTACAGACACGCACTGAAAGGACGCCATCATTGGGGCACTAGCCCGGAGACTGCGGGGACGCCCGAGCCCCCCCGGAATGTCTATCGGGCCCTCCCTACTGGTCGCCAACCAGCACGATAGTGCATTCCGGGATTTTTCGACAGTTGGCGGGGCAGCCTTTCATGTGTGGCTGGCACACTACTTGGGCCCCCAACTACCTGCGGTCGGGCAGCGGTGCACCGTGCCTCGGATCCCGCTACCCTCCGCGACTAGTCTCCCGATACGCCCATAACAGCGCGCGCCAGACTGGTCTGCTTGCAGTGGAACAGCTATCTCGACCCAACTCCTCTAGATGGCTACACTGAGCATCGTATCCGGAACACGGCCAGGCCGCTTGGCGGTACGTCTTTGCTCAGTGGGTGGTCACAAGCCTTCGGCCGAAGCCTACCACCAGTTGTGTCACCTGATTTGCACCACCCGGGGACCACGTGTAGGGAATCTAAGGGTACTCTCCTACGGACGTGGGTGACTCGGCCCCCAAAAATTCGCGGTTCAATTCGGAAGTCATTCCCAAACAAAATGATGGAGCAAATCTTCTTGTTCACTCGCGAGGATGTGCGGAAAAGGGATAGGTATAGGAAATAGTGGACGTCCGACCGATCAGTCTGGCGACGCTTGGGGGAGGAATATATCCAGCAGTGGACATCTTTCTGCTGAAATGATAATGACGACATATTATATTACTTACAGGGTGAGGTCTCAGACAATTAAAAAGTCAAGATGGAACGTTGCAAACAACAACGTGGCACCGGTTATAACTACGTCTTGCCGTATACTTACACAATTACACGCACACACGTACAACGAAACTATGCCTTAGCTTGTCAGTCGAGCTCTCAGATCAAATAAAAAACTCGACTGACAAGCTAAGGGCGACGTAGATCAAAACCTAGAAATTTTGTGTTTCAAAACTGGTAAAATATTTTACATGGTGTTTATTTAAATGATAACTTATTCCAATAATAAATTGGGTTACAATAAAAAGAACAATTTATAGAACTAATCAACAGATTGATAGATAGTTAATCTACCTTGCCTTTTGCCAGCAGCTTCACCCTATGTCCTAATCAGGCCAAGGTCTGCCTTTGTTAGACATTTTATACAACTCTACAGGCGTGTTTGATTAATAAAATTAAATTTCCAAACACATTGACTTTTAAATTAATTATATTAGTTATTATAATACCCAACAACTCATACCATACTGACTCAAAAACATACTACACCTATACTTAATATTATAAATGTGAAAGTAACTCTGTCTGTCTGTCTGATATCTTTTCACGCTTAAACCACTGAACTGATTTAGGTAGTTATGGAGATAGTTTGAGCTTCCCTGGGAAGGACAAAGGATAGTTTTACCGAAATATACCGAAAATCATCTTTATGGGGTAGAAAGGGGAGTTGAAGTTTGTATGGTGAATCAATAATTTATCAAGCATTGCATTTGATAAATTTTTACATTGATTTGACATGCACTATTTTCATTTTGACATTTGATTTAAAGTCTTTGCATAGATTTAATCATTGTCATACGTTATTGCTATTTATCATTTTTGATTGATATTATTATTTTAATTTCATTGATATTTTGAGATAACTATTATTTATTTTCACTTTTTTTCATTGATTGCATTGATAATTATGGAATTAATTTACAATTAAACTTATTTATTGTTTTCGTTTACAATTTTACTTGCATAATATTTGCACGCCATAGCATGTGGCAGACATTTCGGAATATTTTGTATTTTTTTTTTTGTTATTTTGAAAGCATATTGTATACGCTACCCATGTTTAAGTACAAAAACATGGGTAGCGTATACAACAACAATATATGTATCTATCTATCAAGTGAGTCGGCCCACATAACTAGAATATTATTGTACGTTATAAAGATTAGGCTATTCAAAGTACTAATACGCAGACGAAGTCGCGGGTAAAAGCTAGTACATAATAATAAAGACTATTACCACAAAGTACGTAAGCGGCGGCATGCCGCAGACAGAGGGGCCACTACGAACAAAATGTCATTTTGCACAAAAACTTTGACATTGCGGTTTTACAGGGAATATTGGGCAATATTGGACCGAGCTCAGTCGCGGCTGTCATGAGTGCTTTGTGCGGGCGTTTATCACGTCATTCATACATTAAGTACTGTAACGAGGTTGGTTGGTTACCTTTATTATTTGTTACAGACCGAATTTACTTTTTTGTTTTTAATTCTTTCTTTCAATAATTTTTAAGGTATAAAGGTCATTAAATCTTTCAAGCTGACAAATTAGAAATTAATTTTCTAGGATTATAATAAATTATTTTAAGTCCATAGACGAAATTGGGAACCTGTCATAATAATAAGTTTCAAGTCATCCAGCTTACAAATATGTTTCCTCCGACTGCTCAGCATCATTTTCTTCTTCTTTTAGATCATCTTTGGTTTTTTGATTTTATTAGGTAGGTACTTGTTTTTTCACATTTATATTTTTGTCGAGCTTGGTGCTTTTCACAATTTAATGTTTTAAGTGGAATCATTATTACACTATTACTACGTCATGTTACTCTCTAATCTTCGTCGTATCTGGCGTAATATTAAATTTTTCGTGATATTAAATGGATGTTTGATGCCTGTCAACCCTCTAAGGCATGTAAGCATGATATGATGTATATTTAGACGAATCGATGTATTTATGTTTGTAACTTATACGACCTACTCTTTTTCTAAATTTGGAAACAATATAGTAGCAACCCTAGTGAATGTGTCAAGTTTAGCTGTCAATTTAATAAACGGCGGGAGTGGCCCTTCTGTATACTTACTATTTTGTGCTATTACGCAATTACACAACACTAAAACTTCATACTTTGCCCGGCTATTTCGTGAAATTACCATCTGCCCATTAAAAAGCCTATATCTGTCTGTGTTTAGGCAATTTGTTTATTGTCCGTTTAACAGTTTTGTAAATGACTACGATTTGTTTACCGGCTTTGCTTTGGCGAGGTTGCCCATTTTTTTACAACTTTCTTCGGCCATTTTCGGGAAAAAATGGAGGGTACTTCTGTTGTAATTACGAAAAGCCAACAATGTGGAAGTTTTTTTAGATTACAGGAAAATGTTATAGCTCATTTCAACGTTATGCTTTAAGTTATATGTTCATTTAAAGATAGAAATTTTCTGAAAGGTATAACAGATTGTGAATAAAGGATCCTAGACTAACTTTCATTAGATACGAGTAATAAGTCATTAAATTTAAACTTTATTATAATTATGATGTTTTCTGGAAGCGTAAAGGTTAGCACGGTACCCTGACCAAAAAATCGTCATGAGATATGAACATTCCTATTGGTCTAGCGGCACTGGTGGCGCATGAATTACAGTAGTGAATACGCTCAGATTTTAGAATAAAATCTTTATAAAATCGAATTTTGGTCTTTTGAAAAAAAAAAACTACATAAATGTTCGTTATTAAATTATTGTCTATCCATTCGTGTTAGTACTAAAAATAATTAATGAACACTTTACGAGAAGATGCATAATATCAATAATTATTTCTCATTTTTATGTTTTTTTGGAAGGAGATTAGTGAAATATACATAACATTTAAAAAAAAAAAAAAACTACCATTTTAGAATCAATACTATGTAGAATTTTAATGTATTTTTATTAATTGATATTTCTTTTAAAAAAACGAGTAGATAGCTCCTAAAAACCGCACAAAAAACGGCTTGCGCGGCGTTTTGCTCGGGGTACCGCCTTAACAAAATGAAATGGAAGATGAAAACGTGTTGCATTACCTTACCGTAACATGGGACAAGGGCGAAATTTATACCATTATTATAAAGAGGAAAGATTTTTTTGTTTGTTTGTACCGAAAAGGCTCCGAAACTACTGGACCGATTTAAAAAAATATTTCAACAATAGAAAGCTACATTATTGCTGAGTGACTACGGTTATTTTTTAAGCCCGAAAACAGGTTCAGTGGGGTGGTCAATGGCAGCAAAGCCGCGGGGAACAGCTAGTATATTATAAATATGATGTTTTCTAGACCATTCCCATTTACCTCAGAAAATCAGGATGGCAACCTCGGTTATCTTTCAATTTGAAGGCACGCGAGCACATTCGCAAGAAGTTTGCAGAATAATTACAGAGTTGAGTCGTTGGATTCCGTTTCTCAATAACATTATTTATATGTATGTATGTATGTATCTAACTGTATATTTATATATATATATATATATATTAAATTGTTTTATTTTATATTTCTTTTGTCTATTTTTTTTCATTTAGTTGCACCTGCCATAAGGTCGATTGGTAGAAAATGCGTAAGGCATTAAGTCCGCCTTTGTACTTGTGCATAAAGTTATAATAAATAAATAAATCTACCGTATAAACTATTAAAAGTATTCAAATACAGAAAAGAACCACTCTATTCTCTTTCCACAAACTAAAATCTACGAAAACAAAAATAAATCAAACACACACTATCAGTCAGACTAGCCGACTGACAGTTTTTCCTGTCCAAAACTTAGTATAAACTGACCCAAACTACTGGCGCACGGTTGGCGCAGTGGTTGAGCGATTGACTGCTGTGCTGCGTGTCGCGGGTTCGATTCCCGCACGGAACAAATATTTGTATGACCTACAAATAGTTGTTCCGGCTCTGGGTGTTGTGTATGTGAGTTTATATGTTTGTAAACGCACCCACGATACAGGAAGAAATTCCTAGTGTGGGGCAACGTTTTTTTTTTTTTTTTTTTTTTTTTTTTTTTTTTTTTTTTTTTTAAAGAAAAAAAAAAAAATTAGGGTGGCCATATTTTACCAAAATACAAGTACCGAACGTTATCGCAAGATGGCAGCACTTCCGCAAGCAGTTTCGTAGTACACCGGATACAGTAACACGGTGGCAACCTGTTGAATAATTCATGGACACCCTATATATCTTACTCGGAGTTCCGTCATAGATTATAATTTTAAATATTATAGAGGCGCTCTGGTTTATGGTAATGTTGAGTAGAAAAATGTTGTATTTTCTATTCGTTCTGCCTAGACGGTTCATTTTAAAGTTTTCTTCTTTCTGGCAAGGTTTAATGTTTGGCAATATGTTTTTTGCGTGTATGCAAACTTAGGTTCCACTTAAAGCCTTTTCTTGGATCCCGCAACGAAATGAAAAAAAAACGAATGACTGCAGGCCTAGACAAAAACTTTTCAGATAGCGTTAAACCAGACGCTAACGTCAAAATGTATGGCAATGACATTACTTGCGGAAAGGATACGTAATGTCACACGCCACTGCGATCGCAGTGTTTTGACACCGAGTTAAAACACTTCGATCGCAGTATCGAGACAATGACTCGAACGCGTAAGTGACACGTATATGTAACACGTCGCTTAAGAACTTTTGCCGGGAATGCCTGTGTCGCCGCTGGTGTGTGCGAAAAAACGTATGAATGTATTTTGGCTGCTACTTCTATTATTATCCGTATCATCACATCAGTCTGGATTAACTCACTGCTGTCCCAGTTTTGTGCGTCCCTCTTTCAATTGTTGCCCGTGACTATGGTGATAGCGTCAAAACGCGCGCTTTTGGTCGTCACCCTTAGTTCCTATAGCTCAAATCTGGCCACCATTCTATCAACAACTGTTGATATAATTTCCCCAAAATCCTCATTTGTGAAATTATTCACAAGGTCGACAAACCCGAAGAATGAAACAAAAACTTTCGACGTATTTCCGATATT
>CATKRY010000042.1:0-17591 GCA_949775005.1 Orthosia gothica
AGGGATTTATAAATATAATTCAAAGTCTAGAAAATCGTAAAACATGTACTCATCTAAAGTCAGGCAATCGTAACGACACGCGCTGACGATACAAACAAAATGCCAAATGACATGAAAGTGAAACATGGCGGCTTAGCCGAACTTTTATTTTACAGCTTGAAGCCAATGCAGCCATACCTACTAAATAATCATAAAACTGCTACAACAGGTTGTTGGTGTCGATATGATGGTGTCGTACAAGAGGAATATTACACCGAAAACAATTTTGGGATGTATGCAAAATTATTTGTAAAAACTATAATACCAATGGTTATTGTACTATTATTAACAAAAACGATTACTAGTATTTATAAGGCTTTAATAATATTCAACTATAAATGCTAGCTTACGTTAAAAAAAAAACAGCGGTGAAAATATTCTTAGGTAGTCAAGCGAGGACATCCTTTTTACAAAGCGTAAAAAGACACCGAGCTTGGTAGATATTATATTTTTACGAAGAAATTAAGCTTTAAGTTTAATCATTTCTTGAATGAGACTGTTTACAATATAATAAGATATTATTAGCAAATATCCAACATTATTATAAGGCATGTAAAGTACGCAATGTTTTGACACTTATGAGTCGGACAAAACCACAATCTAACGATAAAACAGTGTGTCTGTATCTGTCAAAAATTTGGTCCTGACCCATGCATCCAGATGTAAAACAATCCTTAACGACATACAACTAAGTTTTAATACGTGGGAGTTTCGAAGATAAAGCTGTACTAATAACAAAACAAAAAAAAAGCTATACTTGGTTAATTCTAACAAAATATATGTAAAAACAATAAGATAAGCCATTCGTCGGAGCGCCGCGTCTGACGAAACGAACCGCTGTTAGTAGCATCGCTTCAGTGCTGGATTACCTCAAGGCTGGAGGCAAATCTCGAAGCAGAACTCAGACCGTAGCGACGTTCGGCACCTTCGGACTTGGCAGGTACACAAGAGCAAACACCTCCAGCCCGCACGATGTAAGTACGGCATAAAGAAGTCTGCTGACTCACATGAGCTCTGGCGCCCTGCACGTACGTTGGCGCCGGAGTCAGCTTCTAATAACTGGTATCTACAGACAAAGAAATTACAAATCAAAACCACGTTACAAAAAGAGTCAATCCTCCGATTTCCGAATAAAGCATTTAAAGTTAAAGTTAGTTTAGGTATTTGTCAAACTGTAGGTACTTTAGCCTGAAAACCTGTCTGTAGTGTCTGACAGGTTGTTCAATGTTAACCTTTGAACATCGAATCAGCACTTGGCCCGGCGACGACTACACAAGCGGCCTAGTTAAAATAATGACTGAGTTGCATCTTACACGCATGAAACACATACAACTTTGTATAATAGTGTGTATTAAGTTAAATTAGTATATAAGCTGTACATCTTGTAAAATAAAGCAGATTTGAATTTTATATTCTTGTCTCATTACCCCTCACTGTGGCCAAGACACCTTTAGCCTTCTCAGTCTCGTGAGTCTGCGAGCTGGCAGTGAGTTTATCCTTCCCGAACCTGGACATCCTGTCTACTATCCGTCTGTAACCTTAGGTCGCATGGTGCAGACATCCTGAACTTATTTATATATTTATATATCACTACTAGGTATATGGTAGGTTAGGGCTGTAGGGCTTATAGGGATTATAGTCGTAGGGACTGTTAGGCTTATAGGTTCAGTAGGCGCGTGACGTATCATATCCCTACATGTACTAACGCACCCTCAACAGTATTGCGACCTCACGTGACATCTGTTGGAGTGGTTAGACATATTGGTCCTTCGAGCATTTGAAATTTCTTTCAATCACGCGGTCCCCTTATTACTGTAGGAATTGACTTTGACAGACTTGACTATTGAGTTAGGTAAATAGGGCCGTTAGAGAAGTGGGAAAGAAGAGCACTATGGAGATACAGGAAGTTAACGAACTAATCAGGAGCCAGGAAGCGGATTACAGTGAGATCAAAAGGATAGTCTCAAACCTGAAAAAGGACTCGCCCACAAGGAAAACGGAAAAATACCTCAACGAACGGGAGAAAATATTAGACCAGGTTTTCCAGCGAGTTCAAGAAAACCACTTGAAACTACAAGATCAAGAGATCTTGTCAACTCATAAGTACATTACTACAAACTACTTTGGTAACATTAAGAAATGTTACGACGAAGGAATCAACTACCTCAGAAAATGTGAGGAAAGACTACAACACGTACAAAGTATTTATGAACCACGACTTCTAGACGAAGATGAAGACAAGGGGGTTGTCAGTAGCCCAAAACTGTTTATACAACTGTTCCGAATGTCACAGATATCCAAGAAAATATCTCAGGCTAAGGAATCCATTACTCAGGATAAGCCAATATGGTATTTACAGACACTATTACAAACCTTACAAAAACAATGGCTAGAAATTGAAGAGACGCACATCGAATTACTGATGGCTGAAAGCACACTGGACAATAGCTATTTCAAGGATAATTGTTTCGAGAATACACAGACAGATTATGACATTATCATAAATTTGTTAGAAGCAAGAATAATCCAAAACTCGGGTGAAAAAACTATGTCGACAAGATCGTCAGTAAAACTTCCACGAATAAATATTCCCATATTTGCCGGGAACTATGACTCTTGGTACACATTCCAAGATTTATTTAGAAAAATAATTCACGAAGATAACTCGATTTCTTCTACAGAGAAAATGCAGTATCTTAAAACACACGTAAAAGGCGACGCAGCAAGATTAATACGTCACTTAACAATTAGCGAAATAAATTACGAAACAGCTTGGAAATTGCTTACGCAGAGATATGAAGACGAGCGCATGATTGCTACTAAGTTTATTGACAAATTATTAGATTTACCTAAAATGCAACGAGCAAACGCGGTACAATTACGAGACATGCACGACACTATAAATGAATGTCTTGAGGCACTGAAAAATCAAGGCATAAATACACCATCTTGGGGCCCTCTATTGATAAGAATAGTCAGTAGAAAATGGGACGAGGAAACAAATACCAAGTATGAAGACCAATTACAAAACAGGAATAAATTACAATCCTTCGACGAGATGATGAAATTCATGGAAAACCGTTTCATTTGTCTTAAGTCATTTGACGGGTCGTTATCACATACTAATGGTCAACAATCACGTAATAGACAAACATCGGAAAAATATAAACGCTGTTGGCATTGTCAAAGTATGGATCATAGTATTCATTCTTGCCCTAGTTTCAAAGAGTTATGCGTCAGCGACCGATACAAAGCCGTCACGGAAAAAAGAATGTGCAAGCGTTGCTTAAATCACGATGATCGGAAACAGTGTGTGAGTGCAGTTTACAAACAATGCGATATTTGTCAACATAAGGGGCACAACACATTATTACACCAATCTAAACCGTTTCAAAATAGTAATAACGGCAAAAAATACACAACAAAAAATGTAGGAATAGAGAAGCCTCAAAATATAACAACGTCGAATTTATCGGCAACAAATACCAACACTAAAAATACAACTTTACTCGCTACCGCTATAGTAAAAACTACCTCTTATGACGGGATGCCGCAGTTGTTGAGAGTGTTATGTGATCAAGGATCAGAAGCTTCATTTTGCACTGAAGAAGTGGCACAACTGCTGGCTTACCCACGTCAAAAAATCCGAGCCGAAATAAAAGGAATCGGAGATGAAAAACCAAAAACATCAAACCATACAATCAACATTATTTTACAACCAAGGTACTCTAGCGATTATAAACTGCCAGTAACGCTAATAATACTACCAAAACTAACAAGTTCATTACCAAGGCATGACTTAAAACAATTACAAGAAAAAATCTTGGATAATGCGCTGATAGCTGACCCAACTTATTATAAAAAGGGACCAATTGATATAATATTAGGTGCCCAAGACCATAGCAAAATACTACTACAGGGTTTCGAAAGACTACGGGACGGAATTATCGCTCAAAACACACAGTTAGGGTGGATTTTATCCGGATTTTATCCCGATGACACGAATAGTGGAGCCAAAATACTGAGTATGGTGGCATGCACTGAAGAGGTACGACAACTTACGAAATTTTGGGAATTAGAAGAAATTCCACAAAACTACAAACTCACACAGGACGACCAGGCCTGTGAAAACTACTATAAAGAAACAACGATAAGAAACCTAGATGGAACATACACGGTACGACTTCCGTTTAAGGATACAAACTTAAACTTAAACATAAACGGCGAATCGCGCAAAAAGGCCGCTGCTCGCCTCTTACAACTAGAACGACAGTTCGCAAAAAATGAAAATTTAAGACACCAATACATTGAATTTATGAACGAATATTTACGTATGGGTCATATGAGAAAAGTAGATACAAAAAACTACAACTTAGGAAAATACTACATACCACATCAGGCAGTAATTAAGGAAGACTCACTTACTACGAAGTTACGCGTGGTTTTTGATGCGAGCAGCAGAAGCAGCACAAAAATAAGCCTTAACTGTTGAAGACCAATGTCCACGTATCCAAAACTTAAATTTGGAGAATATATTTTTTCACTTGTCTGTGGAACACGGAAGACAATAGAAAAATAAGGTAAAAAAGGAAGAGACGAAAATTGTGTTGCTCCGAATGATTGATGTAAAAATAATAAGAAATTAAAACAGTAATTCAGTGAACAGTGGTTTTAATAAATAACAAACGAACAACAACACACAACAGTGGTAGCAGACGTCCGTGGTTCACGACTTCACAAAAGTTCGAGATCGTTTTTTGTATCGGCGACCGGCGTTTTGCAATGCAGTAAAAATGGCGGAGACCATAAAAATAAAGCAATTTGCGGGCGAAGATTTCGCTATATGGAAGTTTAGAATTGGTAGCATCTTGAAAGAAAATGATTGTATTAAGGCTATAGAAAGTACATCATTTGCGAGCAATCCTGAGAACAAGAAATTAGAAGCGCGTGCACAAAGTCTGATCATTAATGGCGTGGCCGACAGCCATATTGACTACATATCAGAGGAGAACACAGCCTACAATATGATGGCGAAATTGGAGCAACAATTCATGAAGAAAGGAACTAGAAGCAAGCTATTTTTGAGGCGACAATTAAACGATATTAAGTACAAGGAAGGGACGCCTATGGCGCAACATTTTTCAACGGTTTCGAGAATCTTCGGACAACTCCGAGATGCCGGGAGCGCGTTGACAGAAGAGGAGAAGGTGAATGTGTTACTCTTGTCTATGCCAGAATCCTATGAAATAATTGTAACTGCAATAGAAAGTTTACCTAATGTAACCGTAGACATAGTTAAAGACAGATTACTTGGAGAAGAAGAGAACAGAATCAAGCATGTAGGACACTCAACAGAGCATCATAGAAATAGTTTTCTATGTTATTCATGCGGTAAAGAAGGACACAAAAAGTTCCAATGCAGAGCAAGATACACAGAGAATGCAGGTATAGGACAAGCTTATCAGGGACCAGTTCGAGGACGAGGTCAAGGACGAGGCGCTCAAGCTCCACAGAGGGCAGGATTTGGTAATAGAGGATTTCCACAAAGACCAGGTCGTGGATTCCCAAGTAGACAAGGATTTCGAGGTAACGGAAGAGGACACTACGGTCAAGGACAGAACAACTATTCAGGGAGAGATCATCATTCATATGTGGCATCTACAGAAAGTGATCATGCATTTTTAACCGGAAGTGAGAAGTATGGTAATGAAAAGTATAATAATATTGTGTGGTGCATGGACTCAGGATCATCGGACCATCTTATAAATAACAAAAGTGTGTTCACAGACTATATTGATTTAGTGAAACCTAAGGTGATTTCAGCAGCCAAAAATGGGATTAGTTTGATGGCAATTGGTGTGGGTAACATAAAGGCGAGATGTTTTATTGGTAAGCGATATATTGATTGTACTATTAAAAATGTATATTATGTGCCAGAATTAAGGAAAAACTTACTGTCAGTTTCAAAAATAGAATGTCATGGTTATAGAGTTGAATTTTTAAATGGTAAAGTCAGGGTTTACAAGTATAATCAGTTAACAATGATTGGAAATAGTGAGGATTCACTGTATACTATAGAAATGCAAATTCTTAAAAATGAATGTAATTTTACTAAAAATAATGATAATCAGCAGCTGTGGCACAGGAGGTTTGCTCACCTAAGTATGAAAAACTTATCATTGCTTTCGAGGAATGAAATGGTAATTGGTATTAATGATTTAAAATGTAATAATGATAATCTTGTATGTGAACCATGTTTATTAGGGAAAATGACGAGACAACCTTTTAACCAACCTGGACATAGGGCGACTAGACCCCTCGAGTTAGTACATAGTGATGTGTGTGGACCGATCACCCCATCAACTGAAGAAGGATGTAAATATTTTGTAACATTCATAGATGACTATACTCATTTTGTTTGGGTGTATCTAATTTATAACAAAAGTGAAGTTTTTGACAAGTTCAAGCAGTACTATTTTTATGTAACCAACCATTTTAATACAAACATGTTGAAGTTCAGATCAGATAATGGAGGTGAATATGTGTCTAGGGAATTTCAGGAATTTTGTTACAGTAAAGGAATACAAATGCAATATACGGTGCCTTACAATCCTCAGATGAACGGTGTAGCTGAACGGATGAACCGGACACTGATGGAGAAAGCAAAAACAGTTTTAATAGACTCACAACTTAGTAAAGAATTTTGGGGACATGCTGTGTTGTTTTCAGCATATGTGACAAACAGAAGCCCAACTGAAGGAAAAAGTCAAACACCATCAGAGCTATGGGAAGGCAGGAAACCTAATGTATCAAATATGAGAGTGTTTGGGTGCACAGCATATAATCATGTACCAAAAGAATTAAGGCAAAAACTGGACAATTCGGGAAAGAAAATGTTTTTTATTGGATACCTCAATTCAGGATATAAACTATACGATATTGAGTCAAGGAAAGTGATATCTGCTAGGAATGTAATATTTGATGAGACAAAGCTGAAAAGTGACAATTATATGGATGTGAGACATATACCGGAGGTGACAGAAAAGAATGAAGAAGAGGATAGCGAGCAAGAACAGGACAGTGAAGAAGAGATAGATGCGGAGAAAGTATATAATGACAACATATACATAAAATCAGCACAGAAAAAGAATAAAGGTAATAAGAAAAATAGGAAAGAAGAAGTAGAACCAAAAGAAATGGAAAATGCAATAGAGAAAACAGAAAGTTTAGAAAGAGGGAGAGGAAAAAGAGAAATAAGAAAACCAGTATGGCAAAAGGACTATGAGATTGACTTGGACAAAAATGAGACAGCATTGTATGCTCTATTATCATGTTATCAGGATATTCCAGCAGGTTTTGAAGATGTTAAAGGAAGAAAGGATGAGAAAGAATGGCACATGGCAATAAACGAAGAATTAAAAGTTTTGAAAGAAAATGAGACATATAAATTTGTACCTGAACCAGAAAATAAAAAACTTTTGGATAGCAAATGGGTTTTTACTAAGAAGAACATAGGAGAACAAGACATATGCAAAGGAAGATTAGTGGTGAAAGGTTACCAGCAGAAAGATAAATTGGATGATATATACTCACCTGTTTTGAAGTTACAAACCTTAAGAGTACTTCTATCTGTTGCTGCTCAGAAAGACTACGAAATCCACCAGATGGATGTCAAGGGTGCATTTTTGTATGGACGCATTGATGAGGAAGTATACTTGAAACCTCCACAAGGACTAAGAGTTCCAGAAGGTTATGTATTGAAACTACAGAAATCATTATATGGGTTAAAGAAGAGTCCAAAATATTGGTATGATAAATTTACAGATGTCATTACAGGGTGTGGCTTCACGCGCTCTCAAAATGACTATTGTCTTTATAACAAAGGGGATCTGTATTTAATTATATATGTCGATGACATATTAATTGTGGGGCCTAGCTGTACTGAAATAGAAAGTGTCAAAAGCTTCTTGAAAAATAAATTTAAAATGAAAGATTTGGGTGACAATAATTTAACGTATCAGTATTCAAAAGAAACAAGACGGTATCTATCTTAATCAAACTAAATATTTACAAAAGGTTCTTGAATTTTACAATATGAATGACTGTAAAGGAACTAATTCCCCTATGGATAATAATTTTAAAATAGACTTTGACATGACTGAAATAGATATGACTTTAGAGCATCAATGTAGATCACTCATTGGTTCCTTGATGTATGCTATGGTGAGCACTCGACCTGACTTGGCAACAGCTGTGTCTTATTTGAGTAGATTTCAGACACAACCAACTTTGAAATTATGGCAAGCTTTGAAGCGTGTTCTTAGATATATAAAACAAACTATTGATTTCAATCTAAAATATTGTAAATGTACTTGTGATATTTTAATGGGCTATGCAGATGCTGACTTTGCTCGTGATAATGATAGAAAATCCACAAGTGGATACTTATTTAAGTTATTTGGTAACACAATAGTATGGAAATCAAAGAAACAGAGTACTGTTGCTTTAAGTACTACAGAAGCTGAATTAATTGCTTTATGTGAAGCATCTATTGAAGCCTGTTGGTTAATTAAACTTCTGTGTGACTTTAATGTTGAAATATGCAATACTGTAATTTTTGAGGATAATCAGAGTACCATGAAAGTTGTTAAAAATCCTGATCAGAAACGTTTGAAACATGTGGATGTAAAGTTTAATTTCATAAAACAAAAGGTAGAGGAAGGATTAATTACTGTGAAATATGTATCTACTACTGATCAAATAGCTGATGTGTTAACAAAGCCCTTATCGGGTGAAAGATTTGTGAGATTGTGTAAATTGCTTAATTTGTTTAAATGTTGATTGGATGTGTGAACATTGAGGGAGAGTGTTGAAGACCAATGTCCACGTATCCAAAACTTAAATTTGGAGAATATATTTTTTCACTTGTCTGTGGAACACGGAAGACAATAGAAAAAATAAGGTAAAAAAGGAAGAGACGAAAATTGTGTTGCTCCGAATGATTGATGTAAAAATAATAAGAAATTAAAACAGTAATTCAGTGAACAGTGGTTTTAATAAATAACAAACGAACAACAACACACAACATTAACGACAATATGTATAAAGGTCCACGACTACAACAAGATTTATCCACTATACTGCTACGATGCATGGCGAAAACATAAGTTTGCCTTCATGGCGGATATTATGAAAATGTACAGGTTCATAAAAATTAATGATTTAGACTTCGCACATCAAAGAATATTATGGAGACTTTCTCCCAAACAAGCAATTAGTGAATATGAACTTACAACAGTTACATACGGTACAACTAGCGCACCTTATCTTGCGGTACGAACACTACAACAACTTGCCATAGACGAAAAAGATAATTACCCAATGGCGAGTCAAGCTACATTACAAGATTTCTACGTGGATGATATTTTGTCTGGAGATTCCCAGGAAAGCACAGCAAAAGAACTTCAAAGTCAGCTAATATCCATGTTAAACAAGGGTGGCTTTAAACTTAGAAAATGGTCGTCAAACAGTTCAGAGCTCCTCGAAAATATACCTGCGGAAGACAAAGACGATCAACTACTCAAGCTACCATTAGACGAGTCCAGGAAGTCATTAGGCATTTCATGGTCACCACGGGAAGACAGTTTTTATTTTCAAATAACTATAATGGAAAAAGAAAAACCAACAAAAAGATGGATTATGTCAGAAGTAGCGAAAATATTCGATCCCCTGGGTTGGTTAGCACCAATTATAATTAAATTGAAGCTGCTTATACAAGAACTGTGGACTAACGAGATAGGATGGGATCAACCTGTTGATAACATACTCCAGAAAAAATGGATTGAAGTACAAAAACACCTTAAAAGTATAGAAAAAATAAAAATTCCGCGGTGGTGTCACATAACTGATAGCACAGAGAATGAACTATATGGTTTCAGCGACGCATCCGAGAAAGCTTACGGAGCGGTCGTATATAGCCGTGTAAAAATCAATAACAACTACTACATTACATTATTACAAGCAAAATCAAAAGTGGCACCGAAGAAACAAAAGACTACTCTACCTCGTCTCGAGTTATGTGCAGCACTCCTACTAGCCAGTTTGATCGAAAAAGTTAAAGAAGCGCTCAATTGTAAGAATATCACGATATCTTGTTGGACGGATTCCATGATCACCTTAGGCTGGATAAGAGGAGAGCCTGGACGCTGGCAAACTTTCGTAGCTAATCGGGTATCACAAATTAGACAACTTGTACCGAACGCAGAGTGGAACCATGTAATATCTGCTGATAACCCAGCTGATATCATTTCAAGAGGCCTTGAGCCGGAAAAACTTGTTAATTATTCCATATGGTGGAATGGTCCACTATGGTTAAAAACCGATCAGATACCCACCACGAGACGTATGCCACAGCCGACTGAGGAAATCAAAAAGTGTCACACAGTTACAAGTGTTACAACTGAGATAGAAAAGAACGATCTCTGGAATAGATTTTCCAGTTTAAATAAAATGTTAAGGGTGTTATCTTACTGCTATAGATTTGCAAACAAGCAAACAATAAATAAACCAATTTCTTGCGTTGAATTAAAAAAGGTAACAAAACGAATAATTCTGAAAATACAACAACAGGAATTCGAAGAAGAATTGAAAACTATACAAAGAGGACAGCCTATGAAGAAAAATAAAAAGCTATCCACTTTAGATCCATTTATAGACGAGGATGGATTACTAAGAGTTGGAGGCAGGTTACAAAACTCTGGATTGCCTTACAACCAGAAACATCCAATACTGTTACCATACAACCATCATGTAACGTCACTAATTATACAAGACGCACATTTAAAAACGTTGCATGGAGGCAACAAATTAACATTAGCATATTTACGACAAACATACTGGATCATTAATGGAAAAAGAAAAGTGAAGAGCGTTAATAACAAATGTGAGAAGTGCATACGATACAAAGCAGACACAAACTCGCAAAAAATGGGAATCCTACCAAAAGTACGAGTGACGGAATCATATCCATTCAGTCATACTGGAGTGGATTATGCAGGTCCAACACAAACCAGAACTATGAAAGGAAGAGGTCACAAGTCTTACAAGTCATACATTGCTGTCTTTGTATGCCTAGCAACAAAAGCAATACACCTAGAATTGGTGGGAGATTTGACAACAGAAACATTTATCGCTGCACTACGCAGATTCATGGCACGTAGAGGTCATGTGTCACACATGTATAGTGACAATGCAACAAATTTCGTAGGTGCAGCCAACTTCTTACATCAAGAAATATTACAAATCACACAATCGCCGCAATTCCAAAGCGCAATAACAAACATAGGAACTGAGTGGCATTTTATTCCTCCGTCATCTCCACATTTCGGTGGCATTTGGGAAGCTGGCGTAAAGTCAGTGAAACATCATTTACGACGAGTAATCGGAGATACGACTCTAACATACGAGGAAATGACCACCTTACTACACCAAATTGAAGCGTGTTTGAATTCAAGACCATTGTGTGCGCAAACCGAAGATGTTAATGACAACACTATACTAACTCCAAGTCATTTTCTTATTGGCCGAGAAGCAGTAGGAACACCAGATCCGATGGAAAACATTAATACTGACTTAATGAATAGATGGAAACAGATACAAAAGATGAAAAAAGATTTTTGGAACAGTTGGACAAAAGACTATCTACATCAACTTCAGCAAAGATACAAGTGGAAACAAGCACATGAAAATGCTAAAATTGGAACTGTAATACTAGTAAAAGATGACAACATAAAACCAAGTAAATGGCCGTTGGCAAAAATCACAGAAGTCCACCCGGGAAATGATGGGGTAGTTAGAGTGGTAACAATTAAAAAATCAACAGGAGCTGAACAGAAGAGATCAATTCATACATTGATCCCGCTCCCTGTAAACGAAAACAAAGAAATTGGTACAACGAGTAAAGACATACAAACGGCTACACAATGTAACATATCAACAGCTACCACAAACAGAAGAGGTATACGATCACCGAAAAATTGGATAAAGGGTTTACTATTACAAACAATACTTGTTTTATTAATTGGCACCATATCAAGTACGCCTACATACACATTAAAAAATATAGATCCAGGATTGTATGTGGAAAAAATAGGAACTGCAACTATCAATCGAGGAATGTTTAGAATTGAAACAGACTACGAGAAAGAAAGTTTAGAACTAGACCAAGGAAAGATTGAAAAAATAACGACACAATTCCAACAATTTTGCATAAATACGCAAAAAATCATGTACGAAACGCATTGCAACGAATTTTATCACCATTTAAACGAAGAAAAAACAAAGTTTAAGACAACAAAAGGATACCTAACAGAAATAAGAAATAATAGGAAGAAAAGAGGTGTATTAGGTCAACTCTTAACATCGGTGTTTGGAGTTAATGACGAAGTATACAGAGACATAGATACATTAAATAACAACCAGCAGAAACTTATTGATGCTGCCAACCATCAAACAAAAATAATGATAGGTATCTACAATCACAACTGTAAACCAAACTGAAGAGCAAATCAAAAAAAAGCTAGATAAATTCCAAGCAAAACTAAATGAAGCAATATCATTTATGAATCAGAACAATGTTTGGTATAAAAAGATTGACAACAACCACGTTAAAATACAAGTAATGCAAGCCTATGAGTTAGCAAACAATTTCATCAATGAAATAATGGATTACTATACAGGTTTACTTGAAATTTATTTACAAAAAGCAAGTGTATATAGCATATTAACACCAACACATGTCAGCAACATAATAAAAACGGCTAATCAAAAGTTACCATCAAACTTAAAAATCATTCAGGATCAAATAATACAGACTGAGATGAATGTAAATACTACTCACATAAGAGTATATGCTCACTTTCCAATACACGACGTAACAAAGTATACACTCATACATGTCACGCCTATTCCAGAGAGGAAAACTGATGGATCGTTCGAGTGCTTCTCTATTCAGCAGACCTTCATGGGGTTCGACTACAACAACGAGCGTTACTTTGAACTGAGTCAAGAAGAATTTAAAGATTGTCTACATAGCAATACAGAATTTGTCTGCTATCCTGTAGCTGTCAAGAACATGCAATTAAATAAAAATTGCATAGTTGATCAACTTTTTAGAACTGAGAACTACACACAAACTCAATGCACGTCAGAAATCTACAAAATGTCGACAGATATTGTATGGAAGCAATTATTCATGCAAAACACTTGGCTCTTCGTAACGACAAAACCAGTAGCCATATCGATTGTGTGTGACGGACAAAGACAAGAAATAACGATTCACGATGTTGGAGTTCTACATATCGCCGAGAATTGCGTTATTAAAACACTTAAAAACATACTTGCTGCAAAAAGAACAACGACTGTGACAGTGCTAGCTTCTTATTCTAAAACAACGAATTTCTCCATTAATACGCAGATTTTACAAACAAACATTAAAGATATATCGAAAGAAGAAGTAGTGTTAGACAGGACAAAAGGAATTTTTGACCATTTAGTCACATCTGAAACTAGCTTACAGACTCAACTAGATAACACAATTTGGAAACAGTTACAGTCTCATACATACATAGCTAGCATCAGTACTTCACTCATAATCATAACTTTAGCATTTGTTTTAATTTATTTTGGTCCACAGGTGTTGAATCGACTTAGAGCCGTCATTACTGCGAGAAGAAACACTGCGCCACCTGCTCAATTGCCCTCGATCGTCAGCAACATACCACACACGCAACTAACAGAGCAGCCGTACGGCATACCACGCAGGGTGCCCACTCGAGCACAGCAAACTGGAGAAGGCCAGGCCAGACCATACGAAACCATTGAGCTGTACCAACTACGGTCCTGTCCCTGAGGAGTCGCCAGAATGTTCAATGTTAACCTTTGAACATCGAATCAGCACTTGGCCCGGCGACGACTACACAAGCGGCCTAGTTAAAATAATGACTGAGTTGCATCTTACACGCATGAAACACATACAACTTTGTATAATAGTGTGTATTAAGTTAAATTAGTATATAAGCTGTACATCTTGTAAAATAAAGCAGATTTGAATTTTATATTCTTGTCTCATTACCCCTCACTGTGGCCAAGACACCTTTAGCCTTCTCAGTCTCGTGAGTCTGCGAGCTGGCAGTGAGTTTATCCTTCCCGAACCTGGATATCCTGTCTACTATCCGTCTGTAACCTTAGGTCGCATGGTGCAGACATCCTGAACTTATTTATATATTTATATATCACTACTAGGTATATGGTAGGTTAGGGCTGTAGGGCTTATAGGGATTATAGTCGTAGGGACTGTTAGGCTTATAGGTTCAGTAGGCGCGTGACGTATCATATCCCTGCATGTACTAACGCACCCCCAACAGTATTGCGACCTCACGTGACATCTGTTTGGAGTGGTTAGACAGCACTCTTATTTTGGCACATAAAATGAAAGAATGCGAAAGCATTGAGTCAATCAGCAAGTTTTACAGAGCCAAAAGTTTCGAGATATGTGGTGCAAAAGATGTTGCAACAGGGTTATACATTTGTTGTTGTTACCGATGTCCCTATGATAACAACTTCGAAAGCTTCATTTCTAGCTTAGAAAAATTGTTAGAACACTTTATTGACAAAAACTGTATTATATGTGGGGACTTCAATGTTGACGTACTTCTTGAAAACAAAAAATCTTCTGAGTTTTTAAGCACATTGACATGTTATGGTTTTAGATATCTTGTGAGAACGCCGACCTTTATCAAAATAACTCTCAGTCGTGTTTAGATAACATAATCACAAATCTTGATAGTGACTACATAGGGCAGTGTTTTGTGGATCATAATGGCTTAGCTGATGGTCATGCTGGACTTTTCTGTTATGTGACTCTTGAAGGAATCAACAAAAATTCAAAAAAGGTCGAGTACACCACAGTAATTAAAAGATCATTTAATAAAAATAATTCCGTTTTTAAAAGAAGTCTTACTAAAAAAACTTGGAGTAATATGGGTATAAATAAGTTTCTAAGCTACTTCAACAAAATATTCCAAGATTGTTATCCCAAAAAATCAATTAGAATAAAGTCCAAAAATAACAATACAATAAAGTGGATTACAAAAGGTATTAAAGTATCAAGTAAAATGAAAAGAGTCCTGTGCTCTGGAACATTAAATAATGTCAGCATCAAAAATTATAAAATAAAGTACGTTCGAATTCATAGACAAGTTATTAGGCAAGCCAAAAAACAAGCTATATCACGGTATTTAAACAGCGCAAAAAATATAGTTAAAGAAACATGGAAAATAGTAAACGAACATACTAAAAAGAAGAAAAACAGGCAACGTAAAAATCTTATCTT
The DNA here is from genome assembly GCA_949775005.1 of Orthosia gothica. Lineage (NCBI taxonomy): Eukaryota > Metazoa > Arthropoda > Insecta > Lepidoptera > Noctuidae > Orthosia > Orthosia gothica. The sequence continues at coordinate 15,431 of CATKRY010000042.1, forward strand.
AAATGTAGACAATAAAATAATCACTGATCCTCAGGATATTGCAAATATATTTAACGACAGTTTCGTATTCAAATCATCGATAGCTGATAAAGATAAGGATAGAGCAATGTCTTTTCTGAGGGATACGACGAAAAGAGTTGAAAGTGATTTAACTTTCAAGCCAACTACACCAAATGAAATTGCAAAGTTCGTTAGCAAAATGGCTAATAAACATTCATGCGGCTTCGACGACGTACCGATAACGATTATAAAGGAGAATATAGAGATATTAGCTTCGCCTCTTTCCGATTTCTTCAATAAATGCATCGATGAGTCAATCTTTCCAGACCAGTTGAAATTGGCCAAGGTGATTCCAATACATAAAAAGGGCACTAAGACCAATCCGAAGAATTATCGCCCTATATCCTTATTACCCACCTTATCAAAACTCTTTGAAAAAATAATTAAAAATAGACTAATGGTACATTTAGGTATTAACAAAATTATCAACCTGAGACAGTTTGGCTATCAAAAAGGCGTTGGTACCGCGGATGCTATGAACACTTTAATAAATGATATAGTTAATAAGTTAAATGAAAAAATTAAAGTAGCTGGATTGTTTGTTGACCTCAGCTCCGCTTTTGACACCATAGATTATGAACTACTACTTACTAAACTTGAACTTTATGGTATAAGAGGCAAGACATTAAAGCTTATGACATCGTACTTGCAAAATAGAAGAATGTATGTAGAAATTAAAAGTATAGACGAGAAAAATCACGAAGTAATATTCAAGTCAAAAATGACCTATGTAAAACGTGGTGTGCCTCAAGGCTCAATTTTAGGACCTATTCTATATATAATTTTTACGAATGACTTACTAAATTTCATGAATAAAACTCAGCCGAACGAGAACCTTGTTGTTTTCGCAGATGACACAAACATAATCATTGGGGCAAAAGACATAGAAAAATTGACATTGAATACAAATATAATTATACAAAAAATATGCGAATGGTTTACAGCCAATAACTTATTGCTAAATACAGGTAAAACTAACCTCATGTTATTTAAGACTACGACTCGTAATAATGACAAATTAGATATACTAGTAAATGGAGACCGGATTGAATTAGTAGACAAAGTTAAATTCTTAGGGATTAATATAGATTCGTATTTAAATTGGAAACCGGAGCTTGCTGTTATTTAATCATCCATATCGTCAGCATGTTACGCTCTCAGGAGCCTTAGGGATGAACTAAACATAGAACAGTTAAAGACTGTATATTATGCGCTCGTCGAGTTTAGGTTAAGGTATAGCATCGTGCTCTGGGGAAATAGTTACAGTTATAACTGGCAGAGAGCGTTCATCTTACAAAAGCGAGCCATAAGGACTATAGTCAGAATTGCACAATGCGTCTCATGCAGAGATTACTTTAAAAAGTTGGGCATATTAACAGTACCTAGCCTATATATATTGGTCCTCTTAACTCATTTTGCTAAGTATGTACATGAGTTTGAATCACAGGAAGAGCGTGAGATTAGAGAGAGCACGCGGAGAAAAGTTTTTAAGCAACGAATATCACCAAAATTTAATATAGTAGAGCATTGTTCAAAGTACCAAGCTGTAGAGATATTTAATGCGTTGCCTTCTGATATAAAGATCCTGATTTATAACACCCACTTGTTTAAAACAAAATTAAAAGCTTTTTTATTAGAAAAATGTCTGTATAATATATCGGAACTAAGGTCAAACAATAATAAATGATTTACATTTGTTTTTCTCTTTTGACTTTGTATAATTTAGAATCTTTTGACATTATTTTTATAACTGTTTGACATTATAGAATTTAGAATCTTTTGACATTATTTTATAACTGTTTGACATTATAGAATTTAGAATCTTTTGACATTATATTTGAATCTGTTTGACATTATATTTTAATCCTGTTCTGTTAATATTAAGTTTTATAACTGTTGGACATTATTTTTAAAACTTATGGACATTAATATAAAACTGTTTTAGCACTTTGCTTGAATTTCACTTAAAATATTAATTAATAAATTATAGTTCTTTGTATTTGCATGTGAATTGCATGTGTATAAATTCAACACAATGTAAATTGTTTTATGAATAAATGAAATGAAATGAAATATGCGGACTTTACACACTGGTTGTGTA